>JBBDGP010001075.1:2145000-2437500 GCA_037952835.1 Lithobates septentrionalis | reverse complement strand
CAGAAAGAGGTTTTGCTGGATACCCTATTCCCAGTTATCATCGGCCAATGTGGGTATATCTGCCTGCCACATGGAGAACAGCTTATAAAAATCTTGGAGTTGTCCAGCCCGGCTAGGACAGAGTATAAAGTGGATAAAGGTTTAGTTTCCTCTGTTGTACTCGGTAAACATTCGATACTCGTGATCTCTATTGCAATGGATTGAGGTTATTGGGACCGGAAAGCATGAAGGAGCTGTAGATACCTAAAAAAACATGGGATTAGGTAACCCCTGTTGCCTTTTTAAGTCATCAAACGTAAGTAAGCCATCAGGAGATAGAATATCTGCCAACGTCTTAATTTAAAAGCGGGCCCACAGCACAGGATCCGGAACAGATTGGAGATGCAGTAACCGCGGGTTCCCCCAAAGCGGAGTGCGGGGGGGACCAGCCGTTAGGCCTCTGCACCCTGGCTCTAACAATTTCCCAAACCCTAAGTGTGGTCCGCATCGAGGGAGTGATATTTGGGTTGGATCAGGGGCCGCAGTGGATCAGATTTCTTGGTTCAGAATAGCAACGCCACCTCCGGTGTGGATGCGGGATTGGCCGCTCCTCTGACATCCACCATCGGACCATGCCAAGACAGCAGCACAATAGTATTTGATAAAGCAGGGTAGGGCAAGGCCACCCAATGTGATAAGTAGTTGCAGAGTGTATTTGGCTATTCTAGGAACGCTACCATTCCATATAAATTAGATAATTAAGATGTCCAATTTGTTAAAAAACGCGTTTGGAATATGAACCGGGGTTTGTCTAAAAATGTAAAGAAATTTAGTCAGTATGGACATTTTAACTAGGTTGACCCTTCCTCCTGGGGTAAGGGGCAACTTCTTCCAAGCAGTGCATCTCTGAGTCTGGAGAGACATCACCTGAGTTAGATTGAGAGGGATGAACTGTGATAGGTACCTTTTGGATGATAACGCCCAAATACCTAAACTGCGAGACCCACTGTAATTGGGTATCCGCTGGTATCGAGGCATCTGAGGAGTGTAATGCAAAAATAACAGATTTCCCCCAGTTAATACATATGCCGGAGTATTTACCAAAGGTGTTGATAAGCGACAGGGCATCGTCATCGTAAAGGCATATTTTTTCTTGAACAGAACGGTATACCACAGACCAATGGGGAGGAGCGCAGAAGGATCGCCATTGGCTCTATGGCCAACATGAAGAGCGCAGGGGATAGCGGGCAGCCCTGTCTAGTACCCCTGTGGAGACAGAAGGGCAGGGAGAGAGTCGATTCAATGCAAACTCTAGCCCTTGGTGACTTGTAGAGAGCCCTCACCCATGAGATAAAATTAGGACTAAAGCGATGCAGGACCTCTCATAGCTAATTCCATTCCATCGAATCGAATGCTTTCTCTGCATCTAGGGAGGCCACTGCACCAAATTGGGTGAGAGACTCTTTGGAGCCCAGGACTGTGTACAGTCTTCGGAGATTTATATCCGTCCCCTTACCCGGCATAAACCTGGTTTGGTCCTCGTGTATCAGTGTAAGAATAACCTCATTGAGTCTCCTAGCTAAAACTTTGGTAAGAATCTTTGCATCAGCATTGAGCAAAGATATGGGGTGGTAGGAGGTAAAAAGTTCCGGGTCCTTTACCTGGTTTAGGGACTACAATTATGATTGCTTCTGCCATAGAAGCCGGGAGAGTGTCAGGGGATGTTATACACAACATCCAATGCAGGTGATCAGATCGCTGGGCTGCACCAAGGAATCAGGGACAAACCAGTAAATAAAGAAAGTATGTTTATTATTAATGATAAAGATACACGTGAAAACAAGACAGTAAACCAAAAACAAGAAAATGGTGAAAACACAGCAACCCCCAAACCCACCTAACTATCTATCTAACTAATATAATACAAGAGCAAGGAAACCAAATAAGGCATGGGCCAAAGCGACAAGGGAACAGAAACCAGGAATAATGAAGCAGACCAAGGAGCAGGGAACAGGAAACAGGGTTCAAGGTCAGGATACACAAACGGGGTTCAGGAACAAACAGGAACAGGCTGGAACAAGAGCAGGTACTGGCAGGGACAAGGGCTTAGCAGAGGAATACTGAAGCACTGAGGTTAGTTCAGGGCGGGTTTATATAGTCCAGCAAAACCATGACAGGTATGCTTGATGGCAAGTCTGCAGTCCATTCAGGGAGACCCCCGCTGGTGGCCACTGGAATTACACCCTTTTGGTGCTGAATGTAATAGTGCCACCAGCAGGAGAAACCGGAGATGACACCATTCCTGACAGTTCCCCCTCCTAAAGGAATGGCCTCCGGACACTCCATTCAGCCCTGGGTACGACAGTCCGAGTGGGTGCAGAAACACCTTAAAATATTTCCCTACTGAGTCTGCGGACTTCTTCGCACTTCCAAGGCCAGAGTCTTTTAGTTCACTGGGGGACGTGCCATCAGAGTCTGAAAATAGGACACGTACCCCACCACCCGGGTCAGGAAGTTTGGATCTGGAAATGAAGATTAGCAGGGTAATGGGAAAGAAACCATCGGAGGCAGACCACACAGGAGCATTACATTTAAGCCAGGCGACAGACAGGATTGACCCAGCGGCAAGATGGCCATCAGTCAGGAACAGTTTTAGCAGGCCCCATGTCATCAGGCTGAGCAGAAAGCAGAGGTACATCACGCTGGGCAGTGGCACATCCGCATCGAGCTGGGCAGCAGGCATGGGCACTTCAAGCTGGGCAGCAGGCATGGGTACTTCAAGCTGGGCAGCAGGCTCATCAAGCTGGAGAGCAGGCACCGAGACATCAGGCTGGAGGGCAGGCACTGGAACTTCAGACTGGGCAGTAGGCACATCAGGCAGAACAGCAGGTGCTGGCACAACAAGCTGAACAGCAGGCACATCGGACTGGATAGCAGGTACTGGAACTTCAAACCGGGCAGCCGGTACTGGAACTTTAGACTGGGCAGCAGGCACTGGCACAACAGGCTGAACAGCAGGTGCCTTGGACTGGATAGCAGGTACTGGAACTTCAAACCGGGCAGCCGGTACTGGAACTTTAGACTGGGCAGCAGGCACTGGCACAACAGGCTGAACAGCAGGTGCCTTGGACTGGATAGCAGGTACTGGAACTTCAAACCGGGCAGCCGGTACTGGAACTTTAGACTGGGCAGCAGGCACTGGCACAACAGGCTGAACAGCAGGTGCCTTGGACTGGATAGCAGGTACTGGAACTTCAAACTGGGCAGCTGGTACTGGAACTTCAGACTGGACAGCAAGCACAAACACTGGCACATCAGGCAGAACAGCAGGTGCTGGCACAACAGGCAGAACAGCAGGTGCATCAGACTGGATAGTCGGTACTGGAACTTCAGACTGGGCAGTGGGCACAGGCACTGGCACATCAGGCAGAACAGCAGGTACTGGCAGAACAGCAGGTCCATCAGACTGGATAGCAGGTACTGGAACTTCAAACTGGTTAGCTGGTGCTGGAACTTCAGACTGGACAGTGGGCACAGGTGCTGGCACATCAGGCAGAACAGCAGGTACTGGCACAACAGGCTGAACAGCAGGTGCATCGGACTGGATAGCAGGTACTGGAACTTCAACCCGGGCAGCTGGTACTGGAGCTTCAGACTGGACAGTGGGCACAGGTGCTGGCACATCAGGCAGAACAGCAGGTACTAGCACAACAGGCTGAACAGCAGGTACATCGGACTGGATAGCAGGTACTAGAACTTCAAACCGGGCAGCTGGTACTGGAACCTCAGACTGGACAGTGGGCACAGATGCTGGCACATCAGGCAGAACAGCAGGTGCAGTGGACTGAATAGCAGGTACTAGAACTTCAAACCGGGCAGCCGGTACTGGAACTTCAGACTGGACAGTGGGCACAGGTGCTGGCACATCAGGCAGAACAGCAGGTACTGTCACAATAGGCTGAACAGTAGGTACATCGGACTGGATAGCAGGTACTGGAACTTCAAACCGGGCAGCTAGTACTGGAACTTCAGACTGGGCAGCAAGCACAAACACTGGCACATCAGGCAGAACAGCAGGTGCTTTGGACTGGATAGTCGGTACTGGAACTTCAGACTGGGCAGTGGGCACAGGCGCTGGCACATCAGGCAGAACAGCAGGTACTGGCACAACAGGCAGAACAGCAGGTCCATCGGACTGGATAGCAGGTACTGGAACTTCAAACCGGTCAGCTGGTACTGGAACTTCAGACTGGACAGTGGGCACAGGTGCTGGCACATCAGGCAGAACAGCAGGTACTGGCACAACAGGCTGAACAGCAGGTGCATCGGACTGGATAGTCGGTACTGGAACTTCAGACTGGGCAGTGGGCACAGGTGCTGGCACATCAGGCAGAACAGCAGGTCCATCGGACTGGATAGCAGGTACTGGAACTTCAAACCGGTCAGCTGGTACTGGAACTTCAGACTGGACAGTGGGCACAGGTGCTGGCACATCAGGCAGAACAGCAGGTGCAGTGGACTGAATAGCAGGTACTGGAACTTCAAACCGGGCAGTCGGTACTGGAACTTCAGACTGGACAGTGGGCACAGGTGCTGGCACATCAGGCAGAACAGCAGGTACTGGCACAATAGCCTGAACAGTAGGTACATCGGACTGGATAGCAGGTACTGGAGCTTCAAACCGGGCAGCTGGTACTGGAACTTCAGACTGGGCAGCAAGCACAGACACTGGCACATCAGGCAGAACAGCAGGTACTGGCACAACAGCAGGCATCGGAACATCAGGCTGGGCGGCATACAGGAACACATCAGGCTGGAACAGATCAGCTGGTGGGGAGGCAGGATTGGATACTGGCATGATGGTATGGGTTGGAAAAAACTTCCGCTTCTTTTTGGTTTTAGCCACTGGGGATCTATAAGTGGGTACAGGGCTGTAGGTAGTGAATGCAGCTGGTAGAAGCGAAGAGTGAAAGGATGGCAAAACAGAGGGAGTAGGTTTTGAAGGGAGATTTAGTGGAGCTGATGGAGGCAGTTGAGAAGCAGCAGGGGAGTTAAAGGCAGAGTAGGTGCAACAGGAGGAAACAGGGTACTGGTATTTCATTGGTAGAGAAGTATATTCGGAGCTAACAGAAGCTGAATGCAACAGACTTGACCAGGCCTGTATTACTGATTGCACTGAATCAGGTTTGCACTTGGCTTGTCTGACCAGAGACTGCACTGATTCAATGCATTTTGCAAGCACCTGCTGAGGACAAGCTGAATATTGTTCAATAAAAAATGCCGAGTCATCCTCCAACAGCCAAACTAAAGATTCTACCTGAGCTGCACTAAAAGGGGGTGTATAGTCGTCACCTCCCTCAGCGACATCAGACAGGGCCAACTCAGTACAGATCCAAATTAATGGTTGCACATCTTCAAACAAAAAACTGCCTTGCTCAATAAAAACATGAGCTAGGCGGATGCCTTCTAACAACTGTTCCCTAGTGTATTCAGCCAATGTCTGATAACAAAGGTCTCTGTCATCAGTTGCCAGGAGCGATAAATACAAAATACTTTCAAAATCCATATTTCAACAATAGCTGGGACTCAGGCCCCAATTCCCAGGTGCAACCGATCTGATTGTATGGCTTCAGTATTCTGTCAGGGGATGTTATACACAACATCCAATGCAGGTGATCAGATCGCTGGGCTGCACCAAGGAATCAGGGACAAACCAGTAAATAAAGAAAGTATGTTTATTATTAATGATAAAGATACACGTGAAAACAAGACAGCAAACCAAAAACAAGAAAATGGTGAAAACACAGCAACCCCCAAACCCACCTAACTATCTATCTAACTAATATAATACAAGAGCAAGGAAACCAAATAAGGCATGGGCCAAAGCGACAAGGGAACAGAAACCAGGAATAATGAAGCAGACCAAGGAGCAGGGAACAGGAAACAGGGTTCAAGATCAGGATACACAAACGGGGTTCAGGAACAAACAGGAACAGGCTGGAACAAGAGCAGGTACTGGCAGGGACAAGGGCTTAGCAGAGGAATACTGAAGCACTGAGGTTAGTTCAGGGCGGGTTTATATAGTCCAGCAAAACCATGACAGGTGTGCTTGATGGCAAGTCTGCAGTCCAGGCAGGGAGACCCCCACTGGTGGCCACTGGAATTACACCCTTTTGGTGCTGAATGTAATAGTGCCACCAGCAGGAGAAACCAGAGATGACACCGTTCCTGACAGAGAGTTTCTTCTTTTAGAGTCTTAACTATCATCTTCTGTAATCTAGGTGATAACTGTTCCACATATTGCTTATAAAATTCCGGGGGCGGCCATCCACTCCTGGAGTCTTCCCCACTTGTAATTCGCAGAGAGCCTGCTGTACCTCCTCAAGAGTAATTGAGCTATCTAGACAGTTACGGGCCTCATCAGTAGGAGTAGGGAAGATGATCCGTCCAAGGAAGGAATCCAAATCCTTCCCCGAGTAATCTGCCTTGGAGGAGTAGAGGGCACTATGATACGAGGCAAAGCGGACATTGATAGCTTACAGGTCTACCACAGGTAGACCGTTGGCATCCTGTATACGAGCAATGGGGGCTATTGGCTGTTGCTCCCTAGATGGCCAAGCCAGAGTCTGTCCGGGTTTTCTCCCCCTGCTCAAAGATGCGCTGTGTTTATGCCAGCTGCTGCTTTTTTGCTTTCGCCACCCACAGAAGCAGTACTTCCTGGTAGGCCGCTTGCATATCCAAATAGGTAATCTGGTTCTCAGTTAAAACATACTGAGATTCTAAATTTTGCGCCTTGGCCTCGGCCTCTTCAATGGAAATTGTAGCAGTGTGGCGAGCTCGGGAGATAGAGGACTGGTCTATCACTATACACTTTAAAGGCATCCCACATATTGTTTAGGGGGGTAGACCCAGCATTTGTCAACCAGAATTCGGAAATCCACTTGGAGATCTTGATTTCTATTGTTTCATCAGAGATCCAGTAGCGAGATAGCTGCCGCAGTCTCTCTGATGGGGGTGTTTGGGTTTGCAGGCAGCAGGGCACAGGTGCATGATCCGATATGCCCCTTGGGAGTATAGTGACCTCACGCACCCGGGGAAGCAGCCCACCGCTAACATAGAACAAATCGATCCTGGAAATTGTGCTATAGGAAGTCGAATGACAGGTATAGGCCCGATCTGCTGGGTATCTCCACCACCAGACATCTGTCAGGCCATAGAGAGACGCCCACATGTGCAAGGGAGAGTCTGTACTAGCTCCCAGAGACAGCTTATCTAGGGATGGGTTCGGAACCATATTAAAATCTCCAGCAATATTGAGGTTACCAGTAGGGTACATAGACAGGAGAGGATTCAGACTTTAAGATGGATACTGTAGCTGGTGGCGGTATATATAAACCAAGAATCAGCATCTCAACGGTGTCTACAACTGCATGCAGCAACACATACCTACCCTCCGGGTCAATCTTGACATCTAGCAAGTTATAAGCTAAGGACTTATGTACTAGTATACTAACCCCTCGGGCATACCCAGAAGACGTGGCATGGTGGTAATGTCCCATCCATGGTTTTTTTCAAGCTTAGAACCTTACTTCCTACCAGGTGAGTCTCCTGTAATATGCACATATGAGAAGTGTATTTTTTAAGGTAGGCCATAACTAGGGATCGCTTGACCCTGTCATTGAGTCCTCGTTCATTCCAGGAGATGAATCTTATGGGGGCCATGTCAGAAATAACAAAGTATAACCACTAGGGGAACAGTCACATGTCTGACCCGGAGGGAGGCAAGCATCGTTCAATACATAAATTACAACTGAAGCATTGGACACCCAGCCTTCATGTAGTACAAAGACTGGTTTAGGCATCCAAAGCGGACCATTGCAGCGAGCAATATCAAACACAGAAAATAATAAAAGAGAAAACAAAACATATAATCCCATTCCCACACGCCCCGCACGTCCGTTGGGGAACTCGGAGTGCTCAGACCCAAAACCATACCCTTCACACACTAGGAAATTCTCCTATGGGGGCAAATGGAGAAGTTAACGACCACCAAACACAAAAGTGGTCTGTGGGATCAGTTCAGTCCGTAGGCAACCGCCTTGTAAACCTGTATAGAAGAAAGAGGTAATAGGGATCTATGCACATGTCAATAATAAAACACCTAGTACTAGCTAGGGGCACAAATGGTATATAACAGTAGAAACTATGAACTCCCTGGTTAGGAGTCCCCCTGTATATCCCCCCGTTCTCCACGAGGGGGAGACCCCAGGGATGTAGCAGCAGCGGTAGGGGAAATGGAATGACCAAGGAGGCCATGGGCTGGGTATAGCTTTTCCATTTGCCACAATGGCAGCTCCGGAGAAAGAGGTAGAGCTTGGGGAATGTCCAGCACCAGGATTGCAGACCCACTTCCCAGGACATGACCAGTGCTGCAACACAATAGAAGGTTATCTGGTTTCCCCATGCGTTCTGCACCAAAGAAGTTGTGACAGGAACCAGGCACCCGGGAAGGGGAGGCATCTTAGCTAGCAGTAGAATGGCCCAATAGAAGTCCGTCCCGTAGCAGTCACCAGACAAGCAACCATCTTGGAATAGTTGGGGTCAAAGGAGCCATAAAAAGATCACAGTTCGCCTCATGGGGGGAAGGTCTCGCTAGTCACGGCCCAGGGGGGAGGAAGAGAGACTAAGGCATAGATGGGGTAACTCCAGGGTATAAACAATAAAGTTTATATAGTTATGGGGCAAAATAGTTTGGTAGCCTAAAGATGAAGGTGCGCGGGGGGCACCCGGCCTGCCCCATACAGGCAGCATTCGGTGGGCTCTTTCCACGGTGTAATGTTGGGAGAACGTTGCCCAGGGAAGGAGAATGCAGAGCAGAGTCTCTGTGAAGGCTTTAGAGTCCTGACCCTCGGCTCCCTCCGGCAGTCCCACCACCCTCAGGTTGTTCTGGCAGCTCCTGTTTTTACTGTCTTCTGCTCAGGACTCCAAGACTTTCATTTTCACTTGAAGGGTGTGGATAGAGGCACGATGATCCCAAATGGAGTTCTCAGAGTCACCCACGTGCCGCTCAGCCTCACTCAGCATCAGTCTGAAATCCATCTGCAGGAGATGAAAACAAGAGGGGTTTTTGGGACTTTAAATGAGATGTGTGTTGCCACACATCTCCATCCCTAAATCTGGTAAATACAAGGAGGTTCGGGACTTTGAATGAGGTATGTGTATCGGGACTCAACAATTAAAACCAAGTAATAGATGATATGTTTATTGTCTAAAACACATAACAAAAAACATGCATCAGTGGATACATTGAGTATAGTACACACATGAACAACATATTATAAAACATAGGCATATATAGAGAAAATCCTAAAATCATTATTTCTCCACAGGTCCCATGTCTGGGCTACATAGCTTTTTAGATCCCCATGTTCCCCAATTATATGTAAAAATATCTTGTATCACTGAGTGGCACGACCTGACATACATGGAAGTCCGCTTTTGGTCAAACAACTAAGCTCCCAGAGCACCCACAAGGTCTCATACATAGCCATTATTGTTATACCGGGGTATCACCCCCATAAGCCTTGAGTATGGTGCTAATTAAGGTATCAAGATTTGCTGACCTTGTTTTTTGTATTATTGTTTACATTTTTTCCTCATGTTTGACTTTGACATTGCACTAATATCGGATGTGTAACTGGCTGTATATAAACTAATATGTGTGTGTCACCGGCGCAAAACCAATATATTAATCAAATTAATAGTGATTTTTTGGCTGCTGCATTCAAAAAACCTTTCATAGGAATGGACTAAAAGTGTTGTTTTTTATGTGTGAATGCGCTCCTCCCATCTATGCACCCTTTCCAATATTCACATACCCTACCTTTTAATTATGAAAAGAATATATATATATAGCTAACCTAAACAATGTGAACCTAGATAAAAAACATATACATGTGAAAATTCACCACATTAAACCAAAACCATATATCAAAACAAAAATCCGATGACATATATCACATATGTAACAGAGTCCCCAAATAAATGCTTTCAAATCTTTTATCAATTGCCGTGATTGGCGTGCTCCTGTGTTCCTTCAATATGCATAAAGTGACTGTGTGATCCGCCACCACCTGTAAGATTGGCCACTCACCAGATACTTCTCAAATAATACACCTTTGGTTCATTCATGGGATAACCACTCCACTTTAGAAAACCTCTTCAACGACTATAGTCCACCAATGCTCACGAGGATACCCCAAAAAGAAGTTTTTTTTTTTTTGCTGCACAGCCAGGAAACGCCAGAGATTCTTGTAAGCAAGTTTGGATCACTGCATCCCAGATACCCGTCTCCCCCTTCTTTTTGGGGTATCCTCGTGAGCATTGGTGGACTGCTTCAGGACAAGCATTATACCTGCCCCCTTTGAGCTCGGCTATAGTCTATCCAAGCTCATACCTCACATATGGGATCTACTTACCACACACGGGATTTATCTCTTAGTACATTTTAAATCATATAAATGGAGCTTTGAGGCACAGCTGAATGAATACCTCCGGCCTGACGTTCCATCTACTGATGGGCATGTCTCTGAGATTTGAACATACATCTGAACACTAAAGTCCAACTATAGTCGTTGAAGAGGTTTTCTAAAGTGGAGTGGTTATCCCATGAATGAACCAAAGGTGTATTATTTGAGAAGTATCTGGTGAGTGGCCAATCTTACAGGTGGTGGTGGATCACATAGTCACTTTATGCATATTGAAGGAACACAGGAGCACGCCAATCACGGCATTTGATAGAAGATTTGAAAGCATTTATTTGGGGACTCTGTTACATATGTGATATATATCATCGGATTTTTGTTTTGATATATGGTTTTGGTTTAATGTGGTGAATTTTCACATGTATATGTTTTTTATCTAGGTTCACATTGTTTAGCTATATATATATATTCTTATCATAATTAAAAGGTAGGGTATGTGAATATTGGAAAGGGTGCATAGATGGGAGCAGCGCATTCACACATAAAAAACAACTGGCTGTATATACTTAGTGTGAAAAATAAAGAATTTAAAAAAAAAAACATAGGCATATAATTGGCAGCTCGTATTCTTCAGGGGAAAATGCATAGTAAGTTAAATACAAGGAGGTTAAAGAACCTCCTTGTATTTATCTGCAGGAGATCAATCTTGGCCATCAGGGTAGTTTTGCAGCTGGAGATGGCCTGCATAAGGGCTTGGAAGCGATCCTCTTCCACCGTCGCTGGATCCGCTGGCGCGGTATAAGTCGCCATGTGCGAGTGGCCTACAGGGGTCTGCTTCTTTTGCTGCAGGGACGCCTTGGGAGCAGAGCCACCGTTCCGTCCAGAGTCCATTTGCCAGTTTTCATACCCGGAGGCCACTGGGCAGTATTAGCAGGGGTTAAGTGGAGGTAGAACCCGTTAAAACAGGCTAAAAGGATTGGGTACAATCCTCTGCTCAGACACGTCCGCTCAGGCCGCCAGCTTGACCACGCCTCTACTTATTTTACTCGCTGCAGCTCAATTTATAACATTTGTATTGTGTTTTTTCTGGATTTTTGGTTGCTATTCTGTCTCTATCATTTAAAATACACCTATTTATAACAATTATAGACCTTTCATTTCTTTGTAAGTGGACAAACTTACAAAACCTGCAGGGAATCAAATAATTATTTCCCCCACTGTATGCATTAAAAACACAGCTTTAGTCTAGGTTCACATCTATGTGGGCTGTGCTTGATGTGTTTTTCAGGCACGTTCTGCAGTGCGTTTTGCGCTTTTAAACCCTCGTTTTCTACGCGCTTTTTGCATGCAGTTTTCATGTATTTTGCATGTTACGTTTTTTTTTTCTTTAAACACAGTGTAAATAGCTGGTTGCTAAGGAGTGGCCGGCGCATCCTTAACAACCGATGAGTCATTAACTGTCAGCGGGGAAAAGAAATGTAAAATAAAAATTGCCAGCAAAAAAAAAATTGTGGAAAAAAAATGGCTTGGGGTCCCCCCCCAGGTCCATTCCAGGCCCTTCAGGTGATTGATTTGATGTGGAGGGGACACCCCCACACCAAAATAAAAAAAAAAAAAAATGTTGTAGGGTCCCCTCCAAAATCCATACCAGACCCTTATCTGAGCATGCAGCATGGGCACAAGGGCCTCTTCCTGACAACCCTGGGCGGTGGTTGTGGGGGTCTGTGGGCAGGGGGCTTATCGGAATCTGGAAGCTCCCCTTTAACATGTGGACCCCAGATCCCAGCCCCCCCCCCCCCCATGTAAATGGGTAGGGGTACATTGTACCCCTACCCATTCACCAAAAAAAACAAAACACAGGAGACAGTTTTTGACAAGTCCTGTATTAAAAATTGTGTCTTCTTCCTCCGGTGTTTCTTCTCCCTCTTCTCTCTCTGGTGGTTTCTTCTCCCTCTGCTGTCTTCTCCCTGTGTTTCTTCTCCCTCTTTTCTCTCTGGTGGTTTCTTTTCCCTCTGCTGTCTTCTCCCTCTGCTGTCTTCTCCCTCTGCTGTCTTCTCCCTCTGCTGTCTTCTCCCTCTGTGTTTCTTCTCCCTCTTCTCTCTCCACTGGTTACTTCTCCCTCCACTGTCTTCTCCCTCTGCTGTTTTCTCCCTCTGGTGTTTATTCTCCCTCTTCTCTCTCCAGTGATGTCTTCTTCGTCCGCCGCCACTTCCCACTAAAAATAAAAAACATGGCCTTCCTCCCTTGTGTCAGCGCCCGCTGTCTGCCATTTCTTATATAGCCATGGGGCATGCCCATCCGGAGACCCTGCCCCTTGTGACGTCACATGGACCTGGGAGGGACACCACGCTGTTTTGTTGTTTTTTATTTGTTTGTTTGTTTTTTTGCTGGCAATTTTTTTATTTTTTCTCATTGGTTAAGGATGAGCCAGCCCGCTCCTTAGCAACCAGCTATATACAGTGTTTAAAGGGATCTTGCGTTTCTGGTGTGATTTCATTGAAGTTTATTGCACACAAAATGCAGGAAAAAAGTCCCCGACCTTTTCCAAAAACGCACCAGCTGCAAAACGTATAGATGTGAATGTGTACCATAGGAAACCATAATAAATGGACTGTAGTGCATTTCTGCAAACTGCAAAATGCACTAAAAAACGCATTGGTATGAACGTAGGGTAAGAGGTGCAGTGCTCTGTGTTTTACACTCCTTAGATGAATGCTGCAAACAGTAATTTGTGGAATGTAGGAAGCCAGTCCAAGGTGAATCATCTAATATACAAATTAATTGCCTTTTTAAAGAGGCTAAAAGGGATGGTCTAAACTCTGTACAGTTACAAGAGGTACAAAAACAGTTCAATCCAATTAGAACTGGGGTTGTGTTCAACTGTATTGTTTTGTGTATCCAGGTCTGAACACAAGGTTCATCCAAGTGGATATCAACCAGAAACACAACAGGGTTGATTTACTAAAACTGTACAGTTCAAAATCTGGTGCAGCTCGCATAGAAACCAGTCAGCTTTCAGGTTTTTTTTTTTTTGGTTTTTTTTTTTGTCAAAGCTTAATTGAACAGGCTGAAGTTAAAAGCTGATTTATTTCTATACAGAGCTGCACCAGATTTTTCACCCTCCAGTTTTAGTAAATCAACCCCAATGTCTCTATGGAAGTGAATAGGTTTTGCCGTCGGAATAAACTCCGAAGGTTTCTCAGAGGGAACTCCGACGGAATTCCGCTCAAGCAGTCTTGCATACACACGATCACACCAAAGTCCAACCATCCAGAACGAGGTGACATACAACACGTACGACAGGACTAGAAAAAGGAAGTTCAATAGCCAGTAGCCAATAGCTTCCGTCTCGTACTTGCTTCAGAGCATGCCTCGTTTTTGGTCCGTCGGAACAGCATACAGACGAGCGGTTTTCCCGATTGGAATTGGTTCTGTCGGAAATATTTAGAACATGTTCCATTTCTACGTCCGTCAGAATTTTCGAAAAAAAAAAGTCAGATGAGTCATACGCACAATCAGAATAGACGATGAAAAGATTCCGTCTGACTTTTTCTGTCGGACATTCCACTTGTGTGTACGTGGCTTTAGGCTGTCCATAGATAGAAAAATGTTTTTATTTAAAACAAATAGACTCGCCTGTCCACACACGCAAGGTGGATGGAGGAATCCTCCCCAATTTTTTATGGTATGGTACAGCGGGACTCCTCCACTGTCAGATTATGCTGCTGCAGCCACTGATCGAATGAAAATTTTCCAATATTTTGTTCGACAAAAGTCGATCTTTAGATCCCTGCTGAACCGGACACATTTCGATCCATCTGTGGTAAGAAGAATAGTATGATTGCAAGGTATTGTGTCTGCTTGCATTATGTGCAAATTAGGGTGGATCTTAAATTATCCACACACATTGCTGATAATCATTTTAAAAAGTTCATAAACAGTTCTGTTGTTATAAACTGTGGGGATATGGAGAAAATCCAGAGGTCCAATGTGCAACCCACAAATCCTACTGGCGCATTTCACTAGAAGGGGCTCCTTCAGAGCTCTGATATTGTTGGCTAACAGGCTGCATGCAATTTCATCATAACCTTATGTCAATATCTGTGGGGTTACATGCTCATTAAGATATTATGTGTAAATATATTCTTTTTGTCAGATATTTTGATATTTGATATGGTTCCATTTTTAAAATTTTCCACGTATTATTTTATGATTGTAATATGGGATCTGTAAACATGATAATAAAGGCCCATCAAAGAAACCCTATTATACTAAATTTTTATGTATAGGGGATTCTTTTACGGCCATGTAGCAAAATGTTTTTTCTTTTACAATATTTCTATTCGTATTATTGTAGGAGAGCATACAGGGGTGGATACATACAGTATGTTCACTGTTACAACGTCAACAATACATATTATATAAAAAGGATGCGGCGCTAAAAAGTGATCTAACAAATAAATGACTATACAATGTAGCATATAAAAGTGAACACGAATACTCTACAATATATCATGTAAAAAATGAACATTAATAACAAAAAAGTAAATAAATACCAAATGTGAAAAAAGAAACAAATATATAAAAAAAGTTGAAGTCACCCCAAAAAATAAAGTCCACAAAACTGCGTAGAAAGTCCGTGATGGAAAAGAAAAAAGTGCCAAAATAGAGAAGATAAAGATGCAGATGGGGGAGTCTTCTATATCTCTTCACACCCAAGGTGGAATATCAAATGCGCTTACCAGATCCTGGTGACTGCTATTACGGCAGTCAAAAACAGCACAGGGAATTGGGTCTCCCCACAACCTTGACGTAAGGTACTCGTAAGCAGCAGATGGTTCTCAAGGATAGAAAACAAGAAGACAATCCATAGCGTAATATATGTCCGAACAGTCAATTTATTAAAAAAGAATTGCACTTACAGGAACTCGGTGAAAAACCAGCATAATCTCATGGTATAAATGAACATCGGCGTCTCCGTCTGTTACCTCCGCTTCCTTGGTTCGTGTAAAGCCCAACACGAGAACGGACGTGGTGACGTCGTAGCCTCCTCCCTACGCGTTTCATCACGATAGGACGTCGTCTGGGGATTGGCCAAGCTCGAACGTCACCACGTGTGGGCATTAAATACACTACGGACGCCATCTTAACTAATGGCAAATAGGATATACCATTGAAAACCAGCACAGCTATCTTAAATAACGGCCATCAATGCCTATAAATGAGCGGAGGATGATCTAGAGTGAAGGACAAGGAGACGCCATCTTGTGGCTAGAAAGAATAACAATCAAATTCGTTCTCATATGGTAACAACAAACCATGAAGGGATTCAACAGACGGCAGACGTTATGCAACATTGGAAATATATATTAATAGTGCAATAAAATATAAAAGTAAAAATTAAAATACCAAAACATCTACTGAATCGTCAATAATAAAATAAAAAATCTCTTTATGTTAAAAAGGATTAATTAAAAACTCTAATGAAAAAAACCAATCAAAAAAAACGTTTAAAAAGAAGTTAAATCACAACTGGAGGGGAACTCGTTTCTCAAGAATTGTTTATAAAACAATTAATGTCCCAGTCAACGTTTAATCCAAAAGGGACAAAAGATTTCATATGGAAGATCCACCTAGTCTCAAGCCTCGAAATGGACCTGACTTTATTTGTCCCTCTCCAATGAGGATTTATTTTATCAAAGGCTAAAAAGAGGGTACCCTTCAGTTTCCTATTGTGGTACTTGGCATAATGCCTAGATAGATTATGCTTAGTGAAACTACTTGGACCATGATCTCTCTCTACCTCGGCCCCAAAAGGAATTTATCTTATCCCTTTTGAGATTTGCAACAGGCCGTAATTATTTTTGGTTTGGGGGGGACTTTTATTTTCAAATTTGGCGTGGCCATGGGCGCCAAATTTGCGCCCAGTCTGGCCAATTTATTTATGGCCAGATGGGAGATGGAGGTCATTGATAACAATCCCCCTAGAGAGTTACGTCTATGGAAAAGGTACATAGATGATGTCCTGCTTGTGTGGGATGGGGACCAAGCCTCGCTTGAAAATTTCTTTATGTCTTTGAACCAAAACGATAGGGGTATATCCCTCCAGTTTGAAATTAGTGGTACTGAAATCCATTTCCTTGACCTTAACATCTTGGTCAGGAATGGTCGCCTTATTACCAACACACATTTCAAAGCGACCGATAGAAACGCTTACATCCCACTCTCCAGCTGTCACCATCCAGCTTGGCTAAGGGCTGTCCCTCAGGGCCAATTCCAACGGATCAGGCGTAACTGTACAGAGGTTTTAGAATTTTACCAACAAGCACAGGTACTTAAACAACGTTTCCTGGATAAAGGTTACTCTGAAAGTGAGATAGATGTTACTATCTCTCGGGTTGCTGATATGGATAGGGCACTTATGTTACACAAGAAAGTGGATCCTAGTCCCGCACCTGATAATAAGTTTGGTTGGTCTATGATTACGGGTTACTCCAATCAGCATTTTTCTGTTAAGAAAATCTTTCAAAAGCATTGGGATATACTCAGGAATGATAAGGTTCTTGGAGCAATCATCCCTGATCGACCATTGGTGATTTATAGGGGTGCACCCTCTTTACGACATAGTGTTGCTAGGAATGTGATAGATTCCCCGAAGACTATCTCTTTCTTTCACACTATGAAAGGTTTTTACCCCTGCCGTAAATGTAGCATTTGCCAAATAGTTTTACGGGCAGAAAATGTGAGACCTTTCAGTCTTCGGTCACGAATAAGATATACGACATTCAATCTTTCATCACATGTTCCACTAAATATGTCGTTTATCTTATTCAGTGCCCATGTTCCAAACAGTACATTGGTCGAACCAATGTACTGGTCGACGGCCATCAATGCCTATAAATGAGCGGAGGATGATCTAGAGTGAAGGACAAGGAGACGCCATCTTGTGGCTAGAAAGAATAACAATCAAATTAGTTCTCATATGGTAACAACAAACCATGAAGGGATTCAACAGACGGCAGACGTTATGCAACATTGGAAATATATATTAATAGTGCAATAAAATATAAAAGTAAAAATTAAAATACCAAAACATCTACTGAATCGTCAATAATAAAATAAAAAATCTCTTTATGTTAAAAAGGATTAATTAAAAACTCTAATGAAAAAAAACAATCAAAAAAAACGTTTAAAAAGAAGTTAAATCACAACTGGAGGGGAACTCGTTTCTCAAGAATTGTTTATAAAACAATTAATGTCCCAGTCAACGTTTAATCCAAAAGGGACAAAAGATTTCATATGGAAGATCCACCTAGTCTCAAGCCTCGAAATGGACCTGACTTTATTTGTCCCTCTCTAATGAGGATTTATTTTATCAAAGGCTAAAAAGAGGGTACCCTTCAGTTTCCTATTGTGGTACTTGGCATAATGCCTAGATAGATTATGCTTAGTGAAACTACTTGGACCATGATCTCTCTCTACCTCGGCCCCAAAAGGAATTTATCTTATCCCTTTTGAGATTTGCAACAGGCCGTAATTATTTTTGGTTTGGGGGGGACTTTTATTTTCAAATTTGGCGTGGCCATGGGCGCCAAATTTGCGCCCAGTCTGGCCAATTTATTTATGGCCAGATGGGAGATGGAGGTCATTGATAACAATCCCCCTAGAGAGTTACGTCTATGGAAAAGGTACATAGATGATGTCCTGCTTGTGTGGGATGGGGACCAAGCCTCGCTTGAAAATTTCTTTATGTCTTTGAACCAAAACGATAGGGGTATATCCCTCCAGTTTGAAATTAGTGGTACTGAAATCCATTTCCTTGACCTTAACATCTTGGTCAGGAATGGTCGCCTTATTACCAACACACATTTCAAAGCGACCGATAGAAACGCTTACATCCCACTCTCCAGCTGTCACCATCCGGCTTGGCTAAGGGCTGTCCCTCAGGGCCAATTCCAACGGATCAGGCGTAACTGTACAGAGGTTTTAGAATTTTACCAACAAGCACAGGTACTTAAACAACGTTTCCTGGATAAAGGTTACTCTGAAAGTGAGATAGATGTTACTATCTCTCGGGTTGCTGATATGGATAGGGCACTTATGTTACACAAGAAAGTGGATCCTAGTCCTGCACCTGATAATAAGTTTGGTTGGTCTATGATTACGGGTTACTCCAATCAGCATTTTTCTGTTAAGAAAATCTTTCAAAAGCATTGGGATATACTCAGGAATGATAAGGTTCTTGGAGCAATCATCCCTGATCGACCATTGGTGATTTATAGGGGTGCACCCTCTTTACGACATAGTGTTGCTAGGAATGTGATAGATCCCCCGAAGACTATCTCTTTCTTTCACACTATGAAAGGTTTTTACCCCTGCCGTAAATGTAGCATTTGCCAAATAGTTTTACGGGCAGAAAATGTGAGACCTTTCAGTCTTCGGTCACGAATAAGATATACGACATTCAATCTTTCATCACATGTTCCACTAAATATGTCGTTTATCTTATTCAGTGCCCATGTTCCAAACAGTACATTGGTCGAACCAAACGTGAATTGCATGTGCGGCTATCAGAACATGTAGCCAATATAAAGCGGGGTTTCACTAAGCATAATCTATCTAGGCATTATGCCAAGTACCACAATAGGAAACTGAAGGGTACCCTCTTTTTAGCCTTTGATAAAATAAATCCTCATTGGAGAGGGACAAATAAAGTCTTTCCAATGTTGCATAACGTCTGCCGTCTGTTGAATCCCTTCATGGTTTGTTGTTACCATATGAGAACTAATTTGATTTTTATTCTTTCTAGCCACAAGATGGCGCCTCCCTTGTCCTTCACTCTAGATCATCCTCCCCTCATTTATAGGCATTTATAGCCCCATATTTAAGATAGCTGTGCTGGTTTTCAATGGTATATCCTATTTGCCATTAGTTAAGATGGCGTCCGTAGTGTATTTAAAGGCCACACGTGGTGACGTTCGAGCTTGGCCAATCCCCAGACGACATCCTATCGTGACGAAACGCGTAGGGAGGAGCCTACAACGTCACCACGTCCGTTCTTGTGTTGGGCTTTACACAAACCAAGGAAGCGGAGGTAACAGACGGAGACGCCGATGTTCATTTATACCATGAGATTATGCTGGTTTTTCACCGAGTTCCTGTAAGTGCAATTCTTTTTTAATAAATTGACTGTTCGGACATATTACGCTATGGATTGTCTTCTTGTTTTCTATCCTTGAGAACCATCTGCTGCTTACGAGTACCTTACGTCAAGGTTGTGGGAAGACCCAATTCCCTGTGCTGTTTTTGACTGCCGTAATAGCAGTCACCAGGATCTGGTAAGCGCATTTGATATTCCACCTTGGGTGTGAAGAGATATAGAAGACTCCCCCATCTGCATCTTTATCTTCTCTATTTTGGCACTTTTTTCTTTTCCATCACGGACTTTCTACCCAGTTTTGTGGACTTTATTTTTTGGGGTGACTTCAACTTTTTTTATATATTTGTTTCTTTTTTCACATTTGGTATTTATTTACTTTTTTGTTATTATTGTTCATTTTTTACATGATATATTGCAGAGTATTCGTGTTCACTTTTATATGCTACATTGTATAGTCATTTATTTGTTATATCACATTTTAGCGCCGCATCCTTTTTATATAATTTTTACTGTGAGGTTTGGAGACTAGATCTTGGTGCTGGCTGCTTTGGTTTCATCACTCATATTAATTTTTCATCATCCTTTTGAGCGCAGCTTTTACATCCGTTTTTGTCAACAATACATAACTATCCTTATATCCATAGAAAGCATGTGAACATAAAACACTACAGTACATGTTCGTTTGTAGAGCCTCCCATATGCGTTGGCATAACATTGTATTCTGTATACTATTCATGACCCCAAATTTTTCGTGAGGAAGTATAACACTGTAAAAGTAGGAAAGGATCGAAAAGGAAGAAAAAATAAATAGAAAAGTGATTGCACAGAGCTAATTTTACCATCTATTCAACTAGGTTAGTGCTAATGTATTATTTATTTTCCTATGGAGATATATTGTATCCAGAGGTCCAAAATTTTCTAATATGATTTCAGTTTATCATTTCTGATGGCAGAGTTTCTCATTTACCATGTACCAGGAAATAACAAGCATAAACTGAATGGACAAGGCTTTCCTGGGCCTGGCAATTGCAGTCCTTGTGGCAATAAATATAAACAATATCAAGTAGTGACATTTTTTTTGTAGCCAATGAGTGATAAGAGTGACTGTTTTTTCAGACCATTTATTGATAGCAATAAAAAGCTTCCTTTACACCAGTCTTTTTCAACCAGAGTGCCTTGAGGTTTCTTCAGGGGTGCCTTGGCAAAATGCCTAAAAATTGCCCCAAAACTGCCTACAAGCCGGCATGTGCATGAAGCCTGCTTTTTTCGTTACACAAAGCCAGTGGTTTTCATTGTGCACCATTACAGCCTTCTAGCTGCCGGCATCCTAACAACCAATGACATCATCAGTTTATATGAAGGATGCCAGTCGCCTGTATGCCATCCTTGTATCCCCCTCTCCTGCCCCTCTAATATTGCAGGTCCTACTTGTGTGGATGTTGCTGCAATATGTAAAACTATTATGCCACGTACACACAATCGGAAATGCCGCCAGCAAAACTCAGATGAGAGCTTTTTGTCGGAAAATGCGACTGTGTGTATGCTCCATCAGTCTTTTGCTGGTGGATTTCCAGCCAGCAAAAGATTGAGAGCATGTTCTCTATTTTTCGGTTGGGAAAAGTTCCTATCTGAAAAATGCGTTCGTCTGTATGCAATTCGGACGCGCAAAAAATCACGCATGCTCGGAAACAATTTGACGCATGCTCGGAAGCATTGAACTTCATTTTCTCGGCTCGTCGTAGTGTTGTACGTCACCGCGTTCTTGACGGTTGAAAGTTCAGAGAACTTGTGTGACCGTGTGTATGCAAAGCAAGCTTGAGTATAATTCTGTCGGAAAAACTATCCAAATTCCGATCGTGTGTACGCGGCATTAGAATAGTTTTTACATTTTAGAATGGGGTGCCTCGCTTGTCCATAATTGTTAAAGGGTGCCTTGAAACTGTCCATAATTTTTAAAGGGTGCCTTGACCGAAAAAAGGTTGAGAAATACTGCTCTACACTACTGAAAAAAAAATGTCTCTCTGTGTTGCTTTCAAAGATTAATGCTACCCATAGATGGATCAAAAATCAGCCAGTTTAGCAGGGACTGGCTGAATTTAGATCCATATGGGCACTGTAGTTGAACAGAAGTCAATCTGACAATTGACTACTGTTCAACCACCCTGTTGGAAAATTTCTGCTCCATCAGTGCTACAAGTTATAGCCTTCATCACTGACACAGTTAGGAGGATTGCCTCATCCTCCTTACTGAGTGAGATTGGGGGAATCGGGTCAGTTTTTTTTTTTCGTTCAAGCCGCTGGTCTCAACTTTGGTCAGCTTTAGTCCCCTTTCACACTTATATGACTTGTCCCACGATTTTGTACTGCAAAATCATATGACAAGTCATTCTCCATGATTTTCAATGACTACCATTCATATTGGCACGACTTTAAGTCGTGCCGACTTCAAAGTAGTCCCTGCACTACTTTGGTCCAACTTCCATGCGAGTTGTACTCCATAGACCTCAATGTTAAACCCTCAAGTAGCATGCAAATCGTACCTGAATAATATAGACACGATTTCAGTACGACTTTGCAAGCACAAGCTGTAAGCACAAGCCTCACACCATGTATGTTTTCTTTTGTTAATGCCAAAGTTGTGGCAAAGTCGTACAAAGTAGTACTGATCCCAAATTGCGGCAAAATCGTGCAAATTTGCGGTAAAATCATGCCCGCGAAATCGCGGTAAAATCGCGTGACTTTAAAGTTGCACAAGTGTGAAAGGGGCCTTACTCTCACTTCCTGCCTGGTGAAATAATTGGAACCCAGATAGCTGTAAAAGCTATCCTGACAGGTTATAACAGTTACCCCACTCCATTAAAAAAATGTGGTTGGACATACGTTTTAAATGGTAAATGTCTTTAATTGCACCTACAGTAACTAAGTTCTGCTTTGCCCCAGCTTTCCCCTAAATACTTTCAAAATTTAATTGATTGCTATAAATATGGATTTGATGGAATCTACACTAACTTGCTGAAAGAGTGTTTCAGGCTTAGGCTACACTGCTGCTAGTAAACGGATGTATAGGAGCAATTGGGCATTTTTTTCAGCTGCCCCTGAACTCTCCTCTGTTATCAGTACATGTACACAGGGTCGTTTTATAGGCAGTTTTTTGGAAAGCAAAAAAATGCGTTCAGGACGGATGTTCAGAGGCATTTGAAACGCCAAATGCCTGTTAACAGCTTGTAAACGTGGTAACTGGTGTTTAGTTTACAGGCGTTTTTAACCACTTCAGCCCCGGAAGGATTTACCCCCTTCCTGACCAGAGCACTTTTTTACAATTTGGCACTGCGTCGCTTTAACTGCTAATTGCGCATGTCATGCAATGCTGTACCCAAACGAAATTTGCGTCCTTTTCTTCCCACAAATAGAGCTTTCTTTTAATGTTATTTGATCACCTCTGCGGTTTTTATTTTTTGCGCTATAAACGGAAAAAGACCGAAAATTTTGAAAAAAAATGACATTTTCTACTTTTTGTTATAAAAAAAAATCCAATAAACTCAATTTTTGGCATACATTTAGGCCAAAATGTATTCGGCCACATGTCTTTGGTAAAAAAAATGTCAATAAGCGTATATTTATTGGTTTGCGCAAAAGTTATAGCGTCTACAAACTAGGGTACATTTCTGGAATTTACACAGCTTTTAGTTTGACTGCCTATGTCATTTCTTGAGGTGCTAAAATGGCAGGGCAGTACAACCCCCCCCCCCCCCCCCCCCCCAAATGACCCCATTTTGGAAAGTAGACGCCCCAAGGAAATTGCTAAGAGGCATGTTGAGCCCATTGAATATTATTTTTTTTTGTCCTAAGTGATTGAATAATGACAAAAAAAAAAAATACAAAAAGTTGTCACTCGATGATATATTGCTCACACAGTCCATGGGCATATGTGGAATTGCACCCCAAAATACATTTGGCTGCTTCTCCTGAGTACGGGGATACCACATGTGTGGGACTTTTTGGGAGCCTAGCCGCGTACGGGGCCCCGAAAACCAATCACCGCCTTCAGGATTTCTAAGGGCGTATATTTTTGATTTCACTCCTCACTACCTATCACAGTTTTGAAGGCCATAAAATGCCAAGATGCCACAAACCCCCCCCAAATGACCCCATTTTGGAAAGTAGACACCCCAAGCTATTTGCTGAGAGGCATGGTGAGTATTTTGCAGCTCTCATTTGTTTTTGAAAATGAAGACAGACAAGAAAAAAACATTTTTTTTTTCTTTTTTCAATTTTCAAAACTTTGTGACAAAAAGTGAGGTCTGCAAAATACTCACTATACCTCTCAGCAAATAGCTTGGGGTGTCTACTTTCCAAAATAGGGTCACTTGGGGGGGTTTTGTGCCACCTGGGCATTCCATTGCCTCCGAAACTGTGATAGGCAGTGAAATAAAAAATTTACGCCCTTAGAAAGCCTAAAGGCGGTGCTTGTTTTTCGGGGTCCCGTGCGCGGCTAGGCTCCCAAAAAGTCTCACACATGTGGTATCCCCGTACTCAGGAGAAGCAACAGAATGTATTTTGGGGTGTAATTTCACATATTCCCATGGCATGTTTGAGCAATATATAATTTAGTGTCAACTTTGTGCAAAAAAAAATATTTGTCTTTTTCCTGCAACTTGTGTCACAATATAAAATATTCCATGGACTCGACATGCCTCTCAGCAAATAGCTTGGGGTGTCTACTTTCCAAAATGGGGTCATTTGGGGGGGGGGGGTTTGAACTGTCCTGGCATTTTATGCACAACATTTAGAAGCTTATGTCACACATCACTCAATCTTCTAACCACTTGAAGACAAAGCCCTTTCTGACACTTTTTGTTTACACGAAAAAATTTTTTTTTTTGCAAGAAAATTACTTTGAACCCCCAAACATTATATATTTTTTTAAAGCAAATGCCCTACAGATTAAAATGGTGGGTGTTTCATTTTTTTTTTCACACAGTATTTGCGCAGCGATTTTTCAAACACATTTTTTGGGGAAAAAAGACACTTTTTAAAATTTTAATGCACTAAAACACACTATATTGCCCAAATGTTTGATGAAATAAAAAAGATGATCTTAGGCCGAGTACATGGATACCAAACATGACATGCTTTAAAATTGCGCACAAACGTGCAGTGGCAACAAAATACATTTTTAAAAGCCTTTAAAAGCCTTTACAGGTTACCACTTTAGATTTACAGAGGAGGTCTACTGCTAAAATTACTACCCTCGATCTGACCTTCGCGGCGAATGCATGGTGCAATTACTGTTTACATTTGCTGCCAGACCGACGCTGGCGTTCGCCTTAGCGCGAGAGCAGGGGGGGGCAGAGGTGCTTTTTTTTTTTTCCTTTATTATTTTTTTGCTTTTTTATCTTATTTTTAAACTGTTCCTTTCATTTTTTTTTTTAAATCATTTTTATTGTTATCCCAGGGAATGTAAATATCCCCTATGATAGCAATAGGTAGAGACAGGTACTCTTTTTTTGAAAAAATTGGGGTCTATTAGACCCTAGATCTCTCCTCTGTCCTCAAAGCATCTGACCACACCAAGATCGGTGTGATAAAATGCTTTCCCAATTTCCCAATGGCGCTGTTTACATCCGGCGAAATCTAAGTCATGAAATGCTCGTAGCTTCCGGTTTCTTAGGCCATAGAGATGTTTGGAACTCTGGTCTCTGATCAGCTCTATGGTCAGCTGGCTGAATCACTGGCTGCATTCTCAGAAAAACACGGAAGACGGTGGGGGGGGGCATTCCGTCCCACTGCTTGTAAAAGAAGGCTAGAGGCTAATTAGCCGCTAGGATTGCTTTTACATGAAAGCCGACTGCTGGCTGAAAATAATGATACCAAGATGATACCTAAACCTGCAGGCATCATTCTGGTATAACCACTTAAAGTGTTGAATTGCGTACCTGAAGACAAAAAAATGGTTAACAATAAAACACAGTAAACGGAGAAGTATAAAAAATTGCATACCTGAAAAGCAAACATGATAAAACATAATAACAATAAAACATTGCAGAATAGAATACAGTAAAAAAGAGCAGAACAATAGAGAGAGAATAGAGAGAGAGAGAGAACAATAAAACTATTTTTTTTTACTTTATATATTTTTTTGTGTTTTTTTTTTTTTTTACACTTTTTTTGTAACTGTAACTTTTGTAACTGTAACCGGTTCCAGGTTTGGGTCTCTCAAAATGCGATGGCATCTTGGGAGACCCTGTGAAAGTGTGTCCTAGTCTGTGCAATGCTGTACCCTACGCTAATACTTAACTAGTGAATGGTAGCGTTCAAAACATTCACCAATGCAAAGACCAGGATTGTCAGGACAGGAGGGACAATAATAGCGGGTGTCACGGCTATATCCGCGCTTGCTGCAGACACAACATCTTTTTGGGGGGGGGGTCGTTGGGTAGGGGTATTCGGGAGGACATAAAAATGCCTCTCATGCAGCCGACTGCATTTGGTTGGGGATGTGAATGGGGGAAGTACGGGTGCTGCAGAAGTGGTGGGTTCCCAATTAGGATTGGCTAATGCAGCAGGAAGGGCATTATGGGCACGACGGGCCTGTTTGTCTTCTTCTTGGTGGCAGCGGGACACTACTTGTGCTTGCCACCTCACCAGCTTGAACTGCACTTATGGGACTCGCCACGTCACCAAGTGTTACTGCAGTGCTGGTTTGACTACGACCGGGGTGTACTAGGCCGCTGGCGCTTGCCAGTTCACCAAAACGCTACCAAAAAAACTGTTAGCGATCGCAGGGATCAGGCCTGACTCTGCGAACGCTGCAGTTATGCGTTTAGTGTTTTAATAAGTGACAGTGATCGATCGATACTGCACTTGATTGGGCTGGGCTGGGCCGGGCGGAGGGGCAAAACGCAGGTGCTAGCAGGTATCTGGGCTGATCCCGCTAACACTGCGTTTTTGGGAACCCTAAACTGCTGGGGACACTAGTATAGATCTGATCGGATCAGATATTGATCCGTTCAGATACTATACCACTAAGGGAGGTGTACGGTGCGTGCGTGGGTGTTAGCGGTACTGGCGCTAACCTGACGCTGCTTGGAGCTGGTGCTTGCCAGTTCACCAAAATGCTAACAAAAAAACTGTTAGCGATCGCAGGGATCAGGCCTGACTCTGCAAACGCTGCAGTTATGCGCTTAGTGTTTTGTAAGTGACAGTGACCGATCGATACTGGACTTGGGTGAGCCGGGCAGAGGGGCAAAACGCAGGTGCTAGCAGGTGTCTGGGCTGATCCAGCTAACACTGCGTTTTTGGGAATCCTAAACTGCTGGGGACGCTAGTATAGATCTGATCGGATCAGATATTGATCCGTTCAGATACTATACCACTAAGGGAGGCGTATGCTGCGTGCGTGGGTGTTAGCGGTACTGGCGCTAATCTGACGCTGCCTGATTCGGTAATAAACGGAGGGTGCCCTGGCACTATAAAAAAATAAACGAACTAACCAGCGTCACCCGTAACAGTTATACAGTGATCACTGGTGAAAGGGTTAACTAGGGGGCAATCAAGGGGTTAAAACATTTATTAGATAGTATATGGGGGTCCCTGTCGCTATAAAACACTGACGGCGAACCTAAATATTTACCTCCCTAACTAGCGTAACCAGTGACACTAATACAGCGATCAGAAAAATGATCACTTAGTGACACTGGCGACGGGGGGTGATCAAGGGGTTAAAACTTTATTAGGGGGGGTTAGGGGGGTACCCTAGACCGACAGGGGGCTAACACTAACTGCCCTACCACACTAACTGTCACAAACTGAGACCATGCAGTAATCAGAAAAAAAAAACTGCTTGGTGTCAGTGAGACGGGGGGGGGGGGTGATCGGGGAGTGATGGGGGTGTAAAGTGTGCCTGGCATGTTCTACTTTGTGTAGTGTTGTGCACTCACAGTGAAGTCTTCTCTCCTCGGCGCCGGAACGGAAAATACAGAGCCGAGGAGAGATGACATAATTTCCTTTGCTGCTGTTTAGCATACAGCAGCAGAGGAATGATTCTCATTGGCTGGGAGCGATCGCGAGGGGGGGGCCACGAATGGATGGTCTCCCCCTCACCTCTCATCGCTCCCAGACCAAAGCCGACCGCCTCGGGCAACCGTGGAGGGCAATCACGTACCAGGTACGTGATTTTGCCTGCCCGTGCCATTCTGCCGCAGTATATCTGCGTTAGGCGGTCGGCAAGTGTTTCATGGAGATACATTTTTTACTATTTGAAAAAAATAAAATAGTTTAAATTGCTCCTAAACGCAAACGCGGCATGTAAACGCAGCAAAACTGACGTTTTTAAACCTTGTTTACTAAGTATCTCTCGAGTTAAATCGTTCAGGGGAGGTTTTAAAATGTCCCATGTACATTAAGCCTTATAGGGCTTTGTGTGCTGTTTTGCATTTTGACACATATGGAAGGTCATTGTACTTCATCGTGTGTCCTTAATGACGTGCGCCAAATTGCTATTGTGTTCTTGGAGGGCCAGAGGGCTAAATCATTGTTCACGCCTTGGATATGTCACACAGTTAAACCAGTCTAGTATCCCTTTCATTTAAAGCGGAACTAAACTTTCCCAATCAACATTAACTGCTTTTTTATTGATTTTGGTGTTCAGTTATAGCATAGGATATTTCCATATCACATTGTAACAATGTCTGGTATGGTATTAAACATTCAATAAAGCACAAGGAACAAGAAAGGAAAATAAATACATACAAGGTAGTTTTCTAAATTCCTGACTGTAGGTGGAGATTAACGCCCAAACTCTTGGATTATTTAGCCATTCTTGCCATTTTATTTTTTTTTTAAGTTAGCTATAGATTTGTTTTTATACGCTAATAATAATTCCTATTGTGATTGAGTCTGGTGATGACATTCGTAAGGTTAGGAGTTTCATTAGATATCCATAAGCTAGTTACAGTAATTCTTGCCGCTATTCAGTATATGACTATAGTTCAGTGGATAAACTTTAAGATTTATTCCTAGTAGTGCCATTTCGGGAGTTAGTTTTAATAAGTTGTCAGTAAGGGTAGAAAATTAACTGCTTTTAAACCCTATGCTGCTAGCCTTAATAAATGGATAGAAAGGTATATTATAATTACTTGTTTTAACCTTTTATAATTACATTTCTTCAGTTGCTTCCTGGTTTCTGGCCTGGGCCAAAATTATGTCATTCATCCCAGGAGTCTTCATGACCATTTTTTTTTTCTTTCATCTGGAGGGGCTTTCTCAGCTATACACACCCTCCTGCTTGCATGCCTGAGCTAAGGGCAGATTGATTCCAGGAAGTAAATACCAAATGAATCATCAGCCCTTACTTAAGATGGCCATGGCTAGACATGTTTTTCAAAGTGATTTCTCAACAAAATTTAAAGCATGGAGACATGGCTGGATGGGTGAGTTTTCTTTGAAAAACACAAATGAAATGAAATAGCGTTTTCAGTTTGTGATACTCAGATACTGTTTAGTTCTGCTTTAAGGTACCTGTAATTAGTTAAATTCACAGAGTGTTGGGGGTTGTAGAATTTTAAAGGATTACTTACTAATCTAAAACAAGTAAACTATCTGAAAAAAAAGACTTTGGGGAATGCGTACATACATATGCAAAACATACCATTTGAATCAGAAAAGGGCTGGCGACTCGGATGCTCTTGAAAAAAAGTCCTTTATTGGGTTACATGGATACACGAGTACAGGCTACACTGACGCGTTTCGGCTAAGAAGCCTTCATGCTTTGATGAAGGCTTTTTAGCCGAAACGCGTCATCGCAGCCTGTACCCGTGTATCCATGTAACCCAATAAAGGACTTTTATTCACGAGCATCCGAGTCGCCAGCCCTTTTCTGATTCAAGTATTGCATTTTGGGGCCTGAACGTCCTGGCTAGAGCACCGGATCACTTTTCATAGAACATCATACTGGCAGTGGAGCTGGTGTATCATTTTGCTTCTCTCAAAACATACCATTCCTTTGAAAAAATATATGCTTTTTGAAGTGTAACTATGGGAAAAATAAACATATACTGTACTGGGGCCGAAAGAAATATCTGACTAAACATGTTGACCAAGTAGAAAACTGTGGGGAAAAAAAAGCCCACACTGCTGATCCCTGCTGTGAAACAATCCCCCAAAGTCTCCTGGGAAATCAACACTTCCAGGAGTGTCAAATGTGTGTGTTACCAGCAGCACTCATTAGCTCCTTCTGCTGGCCTCCGTGTCACTGCAGGATACAACCACCACAGGACACCGTACCAACATGAAGGTTGGCAGGGAGATCCAGTGAGAGCTGCATGACACAGGAAATCGACACCCCCGGAAGTGTCAGGTCCCAGCAGAGTTCAGGGGATGACTCCTCAACAACAGAGCATTGTTTCAGTGGTGCAGGAAAGGCAAGTATTGATAGTCTTATTTTCAGGTAACATGTTTGTTTTAAAATTTATATTGGCAACAAAGTCTCAATGCTAGCCTGCAGCATATATTTCATTTGCAATTTAGACCATTTTTACATTTTAATGTTATTCTTTTATATTGTGCTGACATCTACCACAGAAAAGCAGCATGACGTATGCCTTAGCATAATTTAGGTACAAGTCAGTGAAATCATGCTGCTGTCTGTCTGCATTGAACTTGCTGGAGGGTGTCCGGACTGCTCCACACATATGGACTTACCATTTGGTTGGCTAATTGATGGTAGTAAACTATGATCCATTAATTATTCAGTAAAGACTCTGCTGCAACTCTGAATGTAAACTGTTTTCTTAACTCCGTATAAAAAGGTGCCTTTTACTCGCTATCTGGCTATGAATAAAATTAGCCGTATCAAACGCTACCAGATTGCTAAAGTTTACAGACGTGACAATCCAGCCCTGGGGCGCTACAGGGAGTTTTATCAGTGTGTAAGTAACAGTATATTATATTTTCTGAAATGGCTCAATTTTATAAACCGTGTGCTCTCAATTCTTTGCTGCTTAGCATTCAAACATTGTACAAAGTACAAAAACACTAAGCCACTCTGTCACACAGCCTGGTTAACATTGTGATCTCTGCATCAAGGGGTGACCCAACATTGGGACTTATTTATATAACTCTAATACTGAAGAACTGTTACATAACTAAATAGCAGCTAATAAGTGACAAATTCTCACTGTTCAACTGTCGCTTTTAAGCAAAGCATTGAATCTGATTGCTTGCTAATAGCTGCCTGAGAGTTATTTCCTCGAAGTTTTATATATTAGGCCCACTGTAGTTAGTTACAGTTATAAAATATCACTTTTGGATGGATTGACCCTCCACCAGAGTAAAGCTACGTAAAAATATTCTATAGTTATAGGTTAAACCTTGTATGCCAAGTCAGCCTATGACTTCTTATGGGCCTTGGATACTGTAGAACAGTTTCTTTCTTAATATAGGTGGCCTCATGTGCAGCCCCTGATACATAATACTCCGTGAATATTTGGTGTCAGGGACAACAGACACACAACACAATATGGTCAAAGGCTATGGGCAAGACACAGTACATGGTCAGACTATGGGCAAGCTACAAGAGATGGTCAGAGACTGTAGAAATGCTACAGGACATGGTTAGAGACTATGAGTATGCTACATGAGATTGTCAGACTGCAAACATGCTAAAGGAGTGGTTGGAGCCTAGGGGCCCTGAGGGCTGTGCAGAAAGTGCCAAAGGGCCACAGGTTGGGCACCAGGACTGTAGAAGCAAGATCTCCTTGTCACGGTGCCTGGCTATCTTGGAGTTTTCGGTGTTCCCACCCATCGATGTGTGTTTCATTGTCTTCTGTGCATTCTTTTCAAAATTAAAATATTTTCCAAAATCCAACAGGGAGAGTGGAATCCTATCATAATGTTAACAGTGAATCTCACAACACAGAAAATTGAGCTCAGAGAATCAAAAATATATAAGACATTTTTAGCTGATGTAATTCTGATGCATCTACCAAAAAATTACAATTTCAGTTTGGTGTTAACTGACCCTTTTCTGTTCCACCAAACACTGATACCAGTTTTGCATTATTTAGACAAGCCACACCCACTTTTCGCAAGGTCCACCCATGTTGTGACCTATATATTGGAATGTTATAAGATATAGTACACCTTTTAATAGGAACTAAACTGTGGAAGGTGTACCCATTAAAGCAGGGAGAGGACCAAGGACTAGTCACCAGTATTGCCTATTGCCTTATGCCGCGTACACACGGTCGGACTTTTCGGCTACAAAAGTCCGACAGCCTGTCCGACAGACTTTCGACGGACTTTTGTCAGACTTTTGGCTGACTTGCGGCAGACTTTCTTACGAACGGACTTGCCTACATACGATCACACAAAAGTCTGACGGATTCGTACGTGATGACGTACACCGGACTAAAATAAGGAAGTTGATAGCCAGTAGCCAATAGCTGCCCTAGCGTGGGTTTTTGCCCGTCGGACTAGCACACAGACGAGCGGGTTTCTGGGTCCGGCGTAGTTACGACGTAAAGATTTGCAGCATGTTTCAAATCTAAAGTCCGTCAGATTTGCGGCTGGAAAAGTCCGCTGAAAGTCCGGGGAAGCCCACACACGATCGGATTGTCAGCCAGCTTTAGTCTGTCGGCATCCGTCGGACTTTTGTAGACAAAGTCTGACCTTGTGTACGCGGCATTACTACAGCTGATCTTTCTCCATTACTAACTTGGCATTCCTTGTTCTGTACTGTGTCTCTGTGTTGGGGCATCCATCTGGTAGAGGTAGGTTTTGCTTCCTCATGTCAAAGTCTACCAAAAGAGAACAGTGAGCAACACAGTCTCATTCCAAATCTTATTAGACTATTATTATTATACAGGAGTTATATTTCCCCAACAGTTTGCACACTGCTTTGCAACATGGGGGCAGACAGTACAGCAGTTACAATACAATTCAATACAGGAGGAATCAGGGGGCCCTGCTCATTCAAGCTTATAATCTGAAAGGGAGAGTAAAGTGATACAAAAGGTAATAACTGTGGGGGATGAGCTGATGGAGCAAATAAAAGTACAGTTAGGTGGAGGTGGGATAGGTTTTCAGGGATCACCTGAAAGTGGACAGAATAGAAGATAGACCACCAGTCAGAAACTTTGGAGTTGATTTCCTAAAACTGGAGAGTGCAAAATCTGGTGCAGCTCTGCATAGAAACCAATCAGCATCCAGTTTTTTTTTGCCAACGTTTAATTGAACAAGCTGAAGGTAGAAGCTGATTGGCTACCATGCACAGCTGCACCAGATTTTGTACTCTGTAGTTTTAGTAAATCATCCCCATTGACTAAGATCACATTACAGATATACAGCTATGAGGCCGTAGGCACACTCACATACCAGTAAATGCACTGCTATTTTTTGGGAGGAATTCAAAACAAAAAAAAATTCTCAGAGCACCAATTGGGCACAATTACAGCAGTATAAAGCCCATTATTATATTGCAGCTTACTAATTCTTAGATGTAATGGCTGCATTAATTTTCTTTTTTAGGCCTTCTTTCTTCTATTTTCATCTGGTGATCCAAACCATTTAACACTGGCAGGGGTGCTTCCAGTGATCAGTTTTTATTTTTTTATTTTTAAATCTTTATCCCAAAAGGAAAAACAGTTTGCTTATGAATTGTGAGCTTGATTTTGGCTTTAATTTGTTAGTGTAATGAAATCTGATAGTACATCTAACACTCCCCTCCCACCAGAATGACAGTGCTGCTGCCTGCCGTGCCTCCTGTGCTCATTCATCAAGAGTGGTGTCTCACTAATACTGGAGGTGTGGTACTGGTCAGATCACCAAGTGAAAAGCCCTCTGTGCTCATTCATCCAGAGTGGGGACACTCTAATACAGGAGGTGTATTACTGGCTAGATCACCATGTGAAAACAGAGGGGAAAAAGCCTAAAAATTTGAAAGTAATGCATCCACCATATCTAAGGATTGGTAAGCTGCAACATATTACATTTTTGGCTTTCTGTTTAACCACTTGACGACCGCCTCACGCCGATGTACGTCGGCAAAGTGGCACGGACAGGCAAAATCACGTACATGGTACGTGATTTGCCTTCCGCGGGTGGGGGGTCCGATCGGACCCCCCCCCCCTGGTGCCCGAGGCGGTCGTCGTTTGTCCAGCGGCAATCGGTGGTGAGGGGGAGACCATCCGTTCGTGGCCCCCCCCTCGCGATCGCCGCCGGCCAATCGAATCATTCCTTTGCTGCTGTATGCTAAACAGCAGCAAAGGAAATGATGTCATCTCTCCTCGGCTCGGTAATTTCCGTTCCGGCCCGAGGAGAGAAGACATCAATGTGAGTGCACAACACTACACACACACAGTAGAACATGCCAGGCACACAAAACACCCCGATTCCCCCCCCCGATCGCCCCCCGATCCCCCCCCAATCACACCCCCCCCCCCCGTCACAAACTGACACCAGCAGTTTTTTTTTTTTTTTTTTTCTGATTACTGCATAGTGTCAGTTTGTGACAGTTACAGTGTTGGGACAGTTACTGTTACCCCCCTTTAGGTCTAGGGTACCCCCCTAATAAAGTTTTAACCCCTTGATCACCCCCCCGTCACCAGTGTCACTAAGCGATCATTTTTCTGATCGCTGTATTAGTGTCGCTGGTGACGCTAGTTAGGGACATAAATATTTAGGTTCGCCGTCAGCGTTTTATAGCGTCAGGGACCCCCATATACTACCTAATAAATGTTTTAACCCCTTGATTGCCCCCTAGTTAACCCTTTCACCACTGATCACCGTATAAGTGTTACGGGTGACGCTGGTTAGTTTGTTTATTTTTTATAGTGTCAGGGCACCCGCCGTTTATTACCGAATAAAGGTTTAGCCCCCTGATCGCCCGGCGGTGATATGCGTCGCCCCAGGCAGCGTCAGATTAGCGCCAGTACCGCTAACACCCACGCACGCAGCATACACCTCCCTTAGTGGTATAGTATCTGAACGCATCAATATCTGATCCGATCAGATCTATACTAGCGTCCCCAGCAGTTTAGGCTTCCCAAAAACGCAGTGTTAGCGGAATCAGCCCAGATACCTGCTAGCACCTGCGTTTTGCCCCTCCGCCCAGCCTAGCCCAGCCCACCCAAGTGCAGTATCGATCGATCACTGTCACTTACAAAAGACTAAACGCATAACTGCAGCGTTCGCAGAGTCAGGCCTGATCCCTGCGATCGCTAACAGTTTTTTTGGTAGCGTTTTGGTGAACTGGCAAGCACCAGCCCCAGGCAGGGTCAGGTTAGCGCCAGTACCGCTAACACCCACGCACGCAGCATACGCCTCCCTTAGTGGTATAGTATCTGAACGGATCAATATCTGATCCGATCAGATCTATACTAGTGTCCCCAGCAGTTTAGGGTTCCCAAAAACGCAGTGTTAGCGGAATCAGCCCAGATACCTGCTAGCACCTGCGTTTTGCCCCTCCGCCCGGCCCAGCCCAGCCCACCCAAGTGCAGTATCGATCGATCACTGTCACTTACAGAACACTAAATGCATAACTGCAGCGTTCGCAGAGTCAGGCCTGATCCCTGCGATCGCTAACAGTTTTTTTGGTAGTATTTTGGTGAACTGGCAAGCACCAGCCCCAGGCAGCGTCAGGTTAGCGCCAGTACCGCTAACACCCACGCACGCACTGTACACCACCCTTAGTGGTATAGTATCTGAACGGATCAATATCTGATCCGATCAGATCTATACTAGCATCCCCAGCAGTTTAGGGTTCTCACAAACGCAGTGTTAGCGGGATCAGCCCAGATACCTGCTAGCACCTGCGTTTTGCCCCTCCGCCCGGCCCAGCCCAGCCCACCCAAGTGCAGTATCGATCGATCACTGTCACTTACAAAAGACTAAAACGCATAACTGCAGCGTTCGCAGAGTCAGGCCTGATCCCTGCGATCGCCAACAGATTTTTTGGTAGCGTATTGGTGAACTGGCAAGCGCCAGCGGCCTAGTACACCCCGGTCGTAGTCAAACCAGCACTGCAGTAACACTTGGTGACGTGGCGAGTCCCATAAGTGCAGTTCAAGCTGGTGAGGTGGCAAGCTCAAGTAGTGTCCCGCTGCCACCAAAAAGACAAGTGGGTGATGTGTGACATAAGCTTCTAAATGTTGTGCATAAAATGCCAGGACAGTTCAAAACCCCCCCAAATGACCCCATTTTGGAAAGTAGACACCCCAAGCTATTTGCTGAGAGGCATGTCGAGTCCATGGAATATTTTATATTGCGACACAAGTTGCGGGAAAGAGGCAATTTTTTTTTTTTGCACAAAATTGTCACTAAATGATATATTGCTCAAACATGCCATGGGAATATGTGAAATTACACTCCAAAATACATTCTGCTGCTTCTCCTGAGTACGGGGATACCACATGTGTGAGACTTTTTGGGAGCCTAGCCGCGTACGGAACCCCGAAAACCAAGCACCGCCTTCAGGCTTTCTAAGGGCGTGAATTTTTGATTTCTCTCTTGACTGCTTATCACAGTTTCGGAGACCATGGAATGCCCAGGTGGCACAAACCCCCCCCAAATGACCCCATTTTGGAAAGTAGACACCCCAAGCTATTTGATGAGAGGTATAGTGAGTATTTTGCAGACCTCACTTTTTGTCACAAAGTTTTGAAAATTGAAAAAAGAAAAAAAAAAAAGTTTTTTCTTGTCTTTCTTCATTTTCAAAAACAAATGAGAGCTGCAAAATACTCACCATGCCTCTCAGCAAATAGCTTGGGGTGTCTACTTTCCAAAATGGGGTCATTTGGGGGGGTTTTGTGCCACCTGGGCATTCCATGGCCTCCGAAACTGTGATAGGCAGTGAAGAGTGAAATCAAAAATTTTCACCCTTAGAAATCCTGAAGGCGGTGATTGGTTTTCGGGGTCCCGTACACGGCTAGGCTCCCAAAAAGTCCCACACATGTGGTATCCCCGTACTCAGGAGAAGTAGCTAAATGTATTTTGGGGTGCAATTCCACATATGCCCATGGCCTGTGTGAGCAATATATCATTTAGTGACAACTTTGTGCAAAAAAAAAAAAAATGTGTCACTTTCCCGCAACTTGTGTCAAAATATAAAATATTCCATGGACTCAATATGCCTCTCTGGAAATAGCTTGGGGTGTCTACTTTCCAAAATGGGGTCATTTGGGGGGGGTTTTGTGCCACCTGGGCATTCCATGGCCTCCGAAACTGTGATAGGCAGTAAAGAGTGAAATCATAAATTTACGCCCTTAGAAATCCTGAAGGCGGTGATTGGATTTCGGGGCCCCGTACGCGGCTAGGCTCCCAAAAAGTCCCACACATGTGGTATCCCCATATTCAGGAGAAGCAGCAGAATGTATTTTGGGGTGCAATTCCAGATAGGCCCATGGCCTGTGTGAGCAATATATCATTTAGTGACAACTTTTTGTAAATATTTTTTTTTTTTTTTTTTTTTTTGTCATTATTCAATCACTTGGGACAAAAAAAATAAATATTCAATGGGTTCAACATGCCTCTCAGCAATTTCCTTGGGGTGTCTACTTTCCAAAATGGGGTCATTTGGGGGGGGTTTTGTACTGCCCTGCCATTTTAGCACCTCAAGAAATGACATAGGCAGTCATAAACTAAAAGCTGTGTAAATTACAGAAAATGTACCCTAGTTTGTAGACGCTATAACTTTTGCGCAAACCAATAAATATACGCTTATTGACATTTTTTTTACCAAAAACATGTGGCTGAATACATTTTGGCCTAAATGTATGACTAAAATTGAGTTTTTTGGATTTTTTTTATAACAAAAAGTAGAAAATATCATTTTTTTTCTAAATTTTCGGTCTTTTTCCATTTATAGCGCAAAAAATAAAAACCGCAGAGGTGATCAAATACCATCAAAAGAAAGCTCTATTTGTGGGAAGAAAAGGACGCAAATTTCGTTTGGGTACAGCATTGCATGACCGCGCAATTAGCAGTTAAAGCGACGCAGTGCCAAATTGGAAAAAGACCTCTGGTCCTTAGGCAGCATAATGGTCCGGGGCTCAAGTGGTTAATACCTCTTTAACTTTTCTATATGTTCCCTTTAAAATTTGCAAATCTTCATTTTTTGAGTTCAGGTCCACTTTGAAATAGACTAGTTACAAACCTGAGTTATTCAAAGCGAGCATATAATGGAAGTGTCAAAGTGTCAGAATGACCCACAGATCCAAAAAGGGGTAGGGGGTTTACTAAAATGTTCAAAATCTGGCTAATCCTAGGTAGGCAGCATTTCCATTGCAGACTGTCCTAGGTAATGCCCGCATGTGATACTGAGCCTCTTGTGCTAGAAGGCAGGGCTGGAGTTCAGCTTTAAAGGGTTACTTTACCAAAAAAACTTCCTATACAGACAAGGGAGGTCTGCAGATAAAAACAAACTGTGCAGCTTTGACCAAAGTTGAATAATGCCCTTGCTATAGGTAAAGGCTGTTTGCGTACTTCCCAAAACCTTGCTGGAAAACTCTGAGATAGCATCATCCTGTCTTTCCCTGTTGCTAAGACACTCCCATCTGATTTAAAACCCCTTGCATGCATTCTCTCTCTCCTGTTGCAGTAGTTCTGAGCTTATCAGTGCTGTGATGGAGTAGATATTGAACCACACATGTGGGGCAGTGTTATTTTTGTAGACTAAATTACCACTATTTTAGTCGACTAAAATACGACTAAAACTGAAACACTTTAGATGATTAAAATATGAATAAAACTGAAATGGCATTGTAGTCAAAAGAGAATGACTAAAACTAAATCAAAATTTAATGTCAAAATTAACACTGGTTATATTTTACAATGGCTAAATCTGTGTCTGTAGTGCATGTTCACACCTTAAAGTGGGGTTCCACCCAAAAAACAAAACTACCTGGAAAAATTCTAAAAAAAAAACAAAAAAAAACATTTGGATATTTTTTTTTCACTTACCTCTAAATGCCTGTTGCTAGGTGGTCCCTCGTAGTTTGCCTGTTCCTTAGCCTGGGCTGGTGACATCACTTCCTCCTCGGCACAGGAAGGGCTCCGCTCTGCTCCCTCCCTCCTGTCAATCATCTGGGACCCATTACAGGTCCCAGGTGATTGAGCGGCCAATCACGGCGCGCGGCGCCGCTCGCGCATGCGCAGTGGGTGCCAGGCTGTGAAGCCACAGCCCGGCGCCCACAGTTGAAATGCCGGCACCGACGAGCGGAGGGGGGGGACGAGCGGGGCTTCGATCCCACGCATCGCTGGACCCAGGGACAGGTGAGTGTCCAATTAAAAGTCAGCAGCTGCAGTATTTGTAGCTGCTGACTTTTAATTTTTTTTTTTTTTGACGGCCCCCCTGGGTGGAACTCCTCTTTAATACCATAAATAATAACGTTATTCAATTTTTTACTCCAGGAGTATATGAGTTTGAAATTTTAGAGAAATACTTAAAAATGCATTACATTCAATCTGATTCTGTACTGCATAGCAATCATTGTTGTTTATGTTCTTAAAACTCAATAAAACATTTGAAACAAAAATGCATTACAATTTCACTAAACCCATTAGATTGTAGTCTAAAAACTAAAATGTACTGGAGATTTTAGTTGACTAAAATAGGACTAAAACCAACACAATTCTGGTGACTAAAATACAACTAAGGCCCCTTTCACACTTATACGACTTGTCCCACGATTTTGTAATGCAAAATCGTATGACAAGTCATTCTCCATGATTTGCAATGACTACCATTCATATTGGCACGGCTTTAAGTCGTGCCGACTTGAAAGTAGTCCCTGCACTACTTTGGTCCAACTTCTATGCGAGTTGTACTCCATAGACCTCAATGTTAAACCCTGAAGTAGCATGCAAATCGTGCCTGAATAATATAGACACGACTTCAGTACGACTTTGTAAACACAAGCCAGGCTCACTGATCGGGAAAGGAAAACTTTTTTTTCCTTTCCCGATGAGCGACAGGCAGTGCTGACAGCTGTCTGGTATGAATCCAGAGGGGGAACGCCGCGCCAAGTTTTAAATGAAAAAAACGGCGTGGGTTCCCCCCCAGGGGCATACCAGGCCCTTAGGTCTGGTATGGATCTAAGGGGAACCCCTACGCCGAAAAATCGGCGTGGGGTCCCCCCCAAAATCCATACCAGACCCTTATCCGAGCACGCAGCCCGGCCGGTCAGGAATGAGGGTGGGGACGAGCGAGCGCCCCCCCTCCTGGACCGTACCAGGCCGCATGCCCTCAACATGGGGGGGTGGGTGCTTTAGAGCATGGGGGGGCACCCTGCCGGCCCCCCCCCACCCCAAAGCACCTTGTCCCCATGTTGATGAGGACAAGGGCCTCTTCCCGACAACCCTGGCCGTTGGTTGTCGGGGTCTGCGGGCGGGGGGCTTATCGGAATCCGGGAGCCCCCTTTAATAAGGGAGCCCCCATATCCCGGCCCCCCACCCTATGTGAATGAGTATGGGGTACATGGTACCCCTACCCATTCACCTAGGGAAAAAAGTGTCAATAAAAAACACAGTACACAGGTTTTTAAAATAATTTATTAGGCAGCTCTGGGATCTTCCGACTTCGGTGGTCCTCTTCCGACTTCGGGGGTCTCTCCAGTGTCTCCTCCCGGTGTCCTGATCTTCTTCCGGCTCCTCCGCTATCTTCTGCAGCTCAATTGCTAGCGGTGGTCCGGACTTCTGCCTTCTGCCTTCTTCTTTTCTTCCAGAGATGTTGACACGACGCTCTCTCCAGCTGGAATGGTCTCTGAACGCTCCGCAATGGACTTATATAGGCGGTGACCCTGTCCCCTTATGAGGTCACTGTCCCGGGGCATGCTGGGACTGTGCCGTCATAAGGGGGCGTGGTCATCACTCGGTGACCACGCCTTCTAAAACGTCACAGTCCCAGCATGCCCAGGGACTGTGACGGCATAAGGGGTCGGGGTCACCGCCTATATAAGTCCGTTGCGGAGCGTTCAGAGACCATTGCAGCTGGAGAGAGCGTCGTGTCAACATCTCTGGAAGAGAAGAGGGAAGAAGACGATCCAAAAGTCCGGACCACCGCTGGCAAAAAGCAGCAGAAGATAGCGGTGGAGCCGGCAGAAGATGCGGACACCAGGAGAAGACGCCGGAGAGACCCCCGAAGTCGGAAGAGGACCCCCGAAGCCGGAAGAAGACCCCGGAGCTGCCTAATAAATTACTTTAAAACCTGTGTACTGTGTTTTTTATTTACGCTTTTTCCCCTAGGTGAATGGGTAGGGGTACCATGTACCCCATACTCATTCACATAGGGTGGGGGGCCGGGATCTGGGGGCCCCCTTATTAAAGGGGGCTCGCAGATTCCGATAAGCCCCCCCCCCGCAGACCCCGACAACCAACGGCCAGGGTTGTCGGGAAGAGGCCCTTGTCCTCATCAACATGGGGACAAGGTGCTTTGTGGTGGGGGGGCCCGCAGGGCGCCCCCATGCCCCAAAGCACCCACCCCCCATGTTGAGGGCATGCGGCCTGGTACGGTCCAGGAGGGGGGGGCACTAGCTCGTCCCCACCCCCATTCCTGACCGGCCGGGCTGCGTGCTCTGATAAGGGTCTGGTATGGATTTTGGGGGGACCCCATGCCGATTTTTTGGCGTAGGGGGTTTTCCTTACAATCCATACCAGACCTAAGGGCCTGGTATGCCCCTGGGGGGGAACCCACGCCAGTTTTTTTATTTAAAACTTGGCGTGGAGTTCCCCCTTATGATTCATACCAACTACTGTATGTTTTCATTTGTTAATGCCAAAAACGTGGCAAAGTCGTACAAAGTAGTACTGCTCTAAAATCGCGGCAAATCGCGCGACTTTGAAGTCATATAAGTGTGAAAGGGGCCTAAAACGGCATTTTAATCAAAAGACTATTGACTAAAACTGAATCATAATTTTATGTCAGAATTATCACTGGTGTGGGGATTTGAGAGCTTGCCCCTGTAATGATGGGGGGTGAGCAATAATGGCTGGGGGGTCTTAGCAACATCCTACCAATAACTCAGGATAGCGGACATTTTTCAGCCAGACTTCGGGAGGTATGTAAGTAGCCTACACCTAAAGCAAGGGCATTATTAAACTTTAATCAACGTTGCACAGTTTGTAAGTAAGGAGCTCCTGTAGATAAAAACAAAGGCAGATTTTTTTTTTTGTAAAGGTGAACTATCCCTTTAAGGAATATTGGTGGTTCTGCAGTTGCAGTTTTCGTTTTTGCCTTCTGCCTTTTCTTGAAAATGGAAGACAAGCACAGCACTTCCAGTGAGGAGTTCATCCTAAAACTGATGATTTGAAGATGCTGGAAGAGTATGAACATTCTTACACATTTTCTTTATTTAACTGGAAAGTGTTCTTCTGCTTTTCTAAATAATATTACTTACAACATGCTGGCATTATGAAAACAATGTTTGTTGTGCTCTTTAAAATGTATGAGTTTTTAAATGTGACCCCATCTATCTTGCATGGCTTGGCCTGTCTCTATTGATCCCCCTATGCATATTCATGGCAGGACTTTGACATTGCTGGACACTACGACCTCATGATCCCCGATGCCGAGTGTCTGAAGATTATGTATGAGATCCTCAGTGAGCTGGAACTGGGAGATTTTCTCATTAAGGTAAGTGCTGATCTGAAACAAATAAAACTTACACTTAATGAAATGAACTAAAACCATATGTTTCTTTGCATGGTAGGCTGTAGAAGGTTTTGCACCTTCTGCTTTTTCTGGAGAATGTGTAATTGGTGTTAAATAGAACTTTTCAGGAATGTTCTGACATAGCGTTTCGTTTGGGAAGTCTCATTATACTTCATTGCTGTCTGGAAATGCGGAAACCCGTCTCTACAGGTGACACGATGCAATTTTTATTGTCTGGAAGAATAAAAAATGAAGAGGCTTTCTATCCTTTTACATAAGGAACTTCTCCCACAACTTTCAGGCTGTTACCATTAAATTCTGCTTTGTATAATAAGCTTCCAAAGCTTTTACTGTATCATAGTTCTAGGTTTAAAGCGTACCTGAATTTTTTTTTAACTTTTAAAAGTACTGTGTAAAAATGCACACCATAAGATGCCCTCTATTACCTTTTATTAGACAATCCTAATTGTTGCCCCTTTCTGATTTAGTTATCGGTTATCCAACCTGGCAAACCAGGTAGTGTCTGCTCTTTGACGGGACTTTTACTTAAAGTGTTACTAAACCCAGGACCCTGCATTCACTATATCTGGCCTCCCACACTTCACAGAATTTGCAAATGCAATTATTTTAGTAAATATAAACTGCTAAATACCTTTTCTCATCAGCAGTATAAAGAAGTCTTGTGACTTCTATCAGTGTCTGGCCGAGCACTGGTTAAAGCTTGCAGGAGGAGTTTTTATTCTTTTCTGACGGTCCTGTGAGGCTGCATGACCCCTGCCTTTCTGTCTGGACAGTGCTGATTGGCTTTGTGCTGATCACATGCACTCGCCAAAAAAAAAAAAAAAATCTAGCAATACACATCAAACTGAGCATGTGCAGAGTACCCCCTAGGGCTCTGTTCTATCAGCAGATGGATTGAGGACAGTAAAAGAAGGGGAGGATGAGATAAGACCGGATCAAACAGCCTTTTTACACAATGCAGAGGATTAATCCCTCAGGTTTCACAGTGAGTATAACAAACATGCTTTATTGCATATACAGACTGATTTCACTTTTGTGGGTTTAGTAACATTTTAAAAACCAGCTCCAGGTTTATTTTTTCATTACAACTAGTGTAAGTACCTTGACCTATCTTTACATCAGTCTTTGTTATCCTGTCTGCAGCAGCACTCAAACTAGGAGAGGGAGGGGCAGGACTGCGCGCCAACCAGGCTCTCTACGGCATGCACAACTAGTGACAAGGAACATGCTGAGAGAAGGAGAAAGCAATGTGAGCATTGATGACTTATCATTGTGTTTCTGCTATTTAAAGGTTAAATACACATCTTTTTGCAGGTAAAAAAATTTGAATTTATTATTTTTTTACACTGGAGCAGATTGCAGGTGCAATGCCAGGATCCTGCAGACTCTAAGTATTGAATTGCAGGAAAAATCAATGAACTATGAAAGCAATCACCAGCACCCTCTCAATTCATTGAGAACTACAAGCCGTCAGATGCAGTGGCTGATGGTACTTGTAGTTAATTCATTCACAGAACTCTGTGAGTGAATGACAGCCAAATGCCGCACGGTTGTGCTGTTTTTAAATTGTAATAGCAGGTGCAGGTAGAAGATCCGTCGCCCCCTGTCATAGAGATGGGAAGATCAGAGAAAAAGGTGACAGGCGCTTGAACATGTTACATGGTCAACCCTAAATACAGGTGAACTTGGCCTTTAAACTGCATGTTCTGAAAAAAACTTTCTTTTTTCTTAGTTTTTGGGTTTCAAAGGCTTACACCACTTGTTAGGATTTTACAAAATACCCAGGGCGCCACCAGAGATATTTACCATCACTTTCTGTCCCGCTGCCAACATATTACCATATAGGAAGTGAGAGCAGCTCCTCAAGAGCAGCGCAGACAAAAGAGTAGGGGATTGCTAGCACTCCTTTTAGATTTGTATTTCTTCTCTGTGTCCCCAAGTCATATTTTCCCACTTCCTGTCTGGAAGAACTGTTGTCACCGAGACAAAAAGTGAAGGTAAATTACTCTAATGAAGTCCTGAATAGCAGTACAAATATAACAAGCAGCAAATAAGCATGAACACTTGTATAACACGTTTGGAATAATTTTTGACTGAGAATTTTTACATTGTAATATGCATTGGTTTAAACACTACTGTAGAGTAAATAACACAAAGCGCTGTGTGTGTGTGTGTGTGTGTATGTATATGTATGTATGTGTGTATATATGTATGTATATATATATATATATATATATATATATATATAATTAGGGCTGGGGAAAAAATCGATTTAAATCTTGAATCGTGTTGAGAGGTCAAATCGATTCAAAATTTAAGCAAATCGATTTTTTTAGTTTTTTGTTTTTTTTTCACCGCGCCGGTCCCGAGGCGCTGCGGGCATGAGTTTTTAGGCGATAATATATGTGTGTGTATATGTATATATATATATATATATATATATATATATATATATATATATATATATATATATATATATATATATATATATATACACAGTTGTGCTCATAAGTTTACATACATACATACCCTGGCAGAATTTATGATTTTTCAGAGAATATGAATGATAACACAAAAACTTTTCTTTCACTCATGGTTAGTGTTTAGCTGAAGCCATTTATTATCAATCAACTGTGTTTACTCTTTTTAAATCATTATGACAACAGAAACTACCCAAATGACCCTGCTCAAAAGTTTACATACCCCAGTTCTTAATACCGTGTATTGTCCCCTTTAACATCAATGACAGCTTAAAGTCTTTTATGTAATATAGGTATACTAGATGATAACCGCCCTTCAAACAGAAAACACCTCCACCGCGCCAAAAAATCCCCAAAAATTGCTAATTGGTGCAGCACCAAAGTGAACTACAGATCAAAATAAAATACTATAAAGTGTCGAGCTGCCCCTTTAAAAATAAATTCATAAACCCAAATATTTAATCCTAGATGTCGGTCCCCCACCTGGTGACCACAGACAGACACGTAGGATCAATATGAGGCGCTCTAAACAACTAAATTAGCAAAATATAAATAACATAATAGTGGTGATACCCTCTACATGTTCTTTACACCATCATGTAATCTACTACTGTTAGCAGACCATAAATCATATATCAAGTGACAATTAATGTGTATGTGTGACATTTAGGTGAAACAAATGTGCATATACATCTCACTCCATGCTGTGAAATATCAACATTCCACACAAAAGTCCATGTATTAGAAAGACAGCCTGAAAAGGGCTGTATGTGACAACATAAAAAAGGTGACGGGGAATATAAATCAATCCCATGAATAAGTCTACCTATGACGAAACATGTCGGGGGCTTGGCTGTGAGACGTGACGCGAACGCTGTCAGCCACACAGGAGGTTAGGAATCCGAGTGCACGGAGGAGCGGAGGTTCACAGAGGGAGGGTTGAGATTATAGCCCAGCAGTTGCACACCTCGGGTCCGCCGTGACCACTGGTTATAAGGTTTTATCCACAGAGTTGAAGATTGATGTGAATTGCACCTAGTTTTTGCTGGTTTTATCTTTTAAGAATGTGAGTGCACTATATGAAGATTGCAGTGGTTTTAATAAATTTTGTTTGCTGGTTCAGACTATTGGAGCATTTATTTTCTTTTATGTGGATCCATTGAATAACTATCACCTTGAACATCATATGATTCATTTGCCCTGGAGTGTGGTAAAGAAAGCGTTTTTGCCTTGCATGAGAATGCTGGCAATATAAATCGGTGGAAATGTAAAGCCCTCGCGCTACTATGATAAATAAGTGAATAAATTAAATAAGTGAAAATATATAATAACGTGATCAGACCCTAAAGTGCCTATAGTGCAAAAGGTGTGACCATAAATAAAATAGTGCCTGCCTGCAGCAGAACCTATAGTGTATCACAATCCACTCACAATTATGATTATAAAAGTGATTCCGCGCTACAGTGTAAAATTAAATCAGATAAAATACTCATTCAGTACATAAATCAATAAAGTGTCAAAAACTTAATAAATGGTTAAATAGGTTTACACAGTGTAAAAAATTCATATATTCCAATAAAGCCAGGGCAAATAGTTATAAGTAAGTTCAGTCTCTTGAACACATTCTCAATAGGATAGTTCAGTCTCTTGAACACATTCTCAATAGGATAAAAAATATGAAGTTGTGTCCTCAAATGGTATTAAAAAGACGGGATTGAATATCTGATAAGATGCACAAGTAAGGGTTAAAAAGGCTACAAATAATATTCACAGAGCCCTCACCTTCATATATTGTCCAAAAACTACATATAATGGTGATCTAAAGTCCATTGTCTGACGTTATTTCAACTTCAACCACTAGGGGGTCCTCCGTGCCAAAGGAGGAAACTTCCTGTCCCCATTCCCCTGGCTGCACAGTGGCTCATACTGTGAAGGTGAAATACCTCCTTGTGGGGTGAATAATAGTGGTCGCGAAGGATACGAGGTATAAGAAGAGTGTTGGATGTGCAGTACTGACTGGGAGACTTGGTGGATGAAGGAGAGAACCCCCTGGTGGTGGAAACAAATATAACGGATGACATTTTTATATATATGGCTAGATGCTGACACTGGTTGATTGTTATTTCATTTATGTTGGCACGGAGAACCCCCTAGTGGTTGAAGTTAAAATAACGTCAGACAATGGACTTTAGATCACCATTATATGTAGTTTTTGGACAATATATGAAGGTGAGGGCTCTGTGAATATTATTTGTAGCCTTTTTAACCCTTACTTGTGCATCTTATCAGATATTCAATCCCGTCTTTTTAACACCATTTGAGGACACAACTTCATATTTTTTATCCTATTGAGAATGTGTTCAAGAGACTGAACTATCCTATTGAGAATGTGTTCAAGAGACTGAACTTACTTATAACTATTTGCCCTGGCTTTATTGGAATATATGAATTTTTTACACTGTGTACACCTATTTAACCATTTATTAAGTTTTTGACACTTTATTGATTTATGTACTGAATGAGTATTTTATCTGATTTCATTTTACATTGTAGCGAGGAATTACTTTTATAATCAATATAAATCGGTGAGTGTATGTCTGGAGGGTGTGATTCACTGACACGGTGGTGAGGTGGAAGACACACAGAGACACTCGTTTGTGGTCATCAATTATTGAGAAGATTCTTTTTGGACACTTGATTTATATTCCGTCACCTTTTTTATGTTGTCACATACAGCCCTTTTCAGGCTGTCTTTCTAATACATGGACTTTTGTGTGGAATGTTGATATTTCACAGCATGGAGTGAGATGTATATGCACATTTGTTTCACCTAAATTTCACACATACACATTAATTGTCACTTGATATATGATTTATGGTCTGCTAACAGTAGTAGATTACATGATGGTGTAAAGAACATTAGTAGAGGGTATCACCACTATTATGTTATTTATATTTTGCTAATTTAGTTGTTTAGAGCACCTCATATTGATCTTACGTGTCTGTCTGTGGACACCAGGTGGGGGACCGACATCTAGTATTAAATATTTGGGTTTAAAAAGTATTTTGTGGATGAGGCTCTTTATCTTCTCAGGTGGTAAAGCTGGCCATTCCTCTTGGCCGAAAGCCTCCAGTTCCTGTAAATTCTTGGGCTGTCTTGCATGAACTGCACGTTTTGAGATCTCCCCAGAGTGGCTCATTGATATGGAGTTCAAGTGGCTTAGATGGCCACTCCAGAACCTTAACTTTATTCTGCTGTAGCCAATGACAGGTCAACTTAGCCTTGTGTTTTGACTCATTGTCATGTTGAAATGTCCAAGTACGTCCTATGCACAGCTTCCTGGCTGATGAATGCAAATGTTCCTCCAGTATTTTTTGCATAACATACTGCATTCATCTTGCCATCAATTTTGACCAAATTTCCTGTGCCTTTGTAGCTCACACATCCCCAAAATATCAGCGATCCACCTCCCCGTTTCACAGTAGGAATGGTGTACCTTTCATCATAAGCCTTGTCGACTCCTCTCCAAATGAAGCGCTTATGGTTGTGGCCAAAAAGCTAAATTTTGGTCTCATCACTCCAAATGACTTTGTGCCGGAAGGTTTGAGGCTTGTCCCTGTGCTGTTTGGCGTATTGTAAGCAGCATACTTTGTGGCATTTGCGTAGTAATGGCTTTCTTCTTGCGACTCGACCATGCAGCCCATCTTCCTTCAAGTGCATCTTGAAACAGCCACGCCACATGTTTTCAGAGAGTCCTGTATTTCATCTGAAGTTATTTGAGGGTTTTTCTTTGCATCCCAAACTATTTTCCTGGCAGTTATGGCTGAAATTTTAACTGGTCTACCTGACCGTGGTTTGGTTTCAACAGAACCCCTCATTTTCCACTTCTTGATTAGAGTTTGAACACTGCAGATTGGCATTCTCAATTCCTTGGATATCTTTTTATATCCCTTTATCCAGAAACGTCAGTGCAGCACTGGATGAAAGATGCAAGGGTCTGTCAAATTCCTTGACCTTTTATACACACACACTAATTACAAGCAAACAGATCACAGGTGAGGATGGTTACCTTTTAATAGCCATTCAAACCCCTTTGTGTCAACTTGTGTGCATGTTATCAGGCCAAAATCATCAGGGTATGTAAACATTTGATCAGGGTCATTTGGGTAGTTTCTGTTGTGATTATGATTTAAAGAGAGTAAACACAGTTGATTGATAATAAATGGCTTCAGCCGAACACTAACCATGAATGAAAGAAAAGTTTTTGTGTTTATCATTCATATTCTCTGAAAAATGGGCAAGAAATCATAAATTTTGCCAGGGTATGTAAACTTATGAGCACAACTGTATATATGCATAGATTATATGAAAGGTTATTTGATGAATAAATAATGAGAATTATAGAGTACAAATCAATAGTTGCCAAAGTTGTGTATAATAAGTAATTTATGTAAAGTAATTCCTGTAGATCATCACAAACGACCAATCTCCCATTTACCTACTGATAATATTTATAAATGTTATGTGTGTGTGTGGCAGAAGTACAGTCTATCACCTCATATAATTGAGACCAGTTTGCTGCCTTCTTATGAGCTGCAGTGCTTAACCCCACAAAAATAGGATTTTTTCTACAGCTTACCTGTAAAAGCCTTTTCTTGGAGTACATCATGGGACACAGAGCAGCTATACTAATTACTATCTGGGTTATACGCCACCTATAGGTGAATGGACACTGGCACACCCAAATGACAGGAAGTCCCCCCTCTATATAACCCCTCCTATACAGGAAGTACCTCAGTTTTGTAGCGAGCAATTCCCAAAAGAGGGGAGGGACCTCTGTGTCCCGTGATGTACTCCAAGAAAAGGATTTTACAGGTAAGCTGTAGGAAAAATCCTATTTTCTTTATCGTACATCACGGGACACTTAGCAGCTATAGTAATTACTATCTGGGATGTCCCAAAGCAATGCCCCTGAGGGGAGGGAGACACCATCATAGAAACTGCCACCAAAGAAGGACCTACTCTGCTATTTGTAATACGCTGAGTCCAAAGGCAGTATCTTCTACGTGATTGACATCGATCTGGTAAAAACCCTGTATATTAGGCATGTGCAATTCGTTTTGTTCCGAATTCGTTTTTTAACAAATTTCGACAAATTCGTTAATTCGGGAATATCCGAATTAACGAAAACCCATTTAACAAATTTTTTCCGAATATTCGTAAATTCGATAAAATTGGACATTCGTAAATTCGGGCATTCGTACATTCGCAATTTACATTCGTACATTCGTGCATTCGTACATTAGTAAATTAGTGAATTTGTAAATTCGAAAATTCAGAAATCTGAAATAATAGTTAACTAATAATAACTTAACTATTAGTAATTACTAGTAACTTTTAATTTATAGGTATTGTAATTTCCTTTTAAATTTGGCTGTTCGTGAACGTAACACGTACAAAATTATCCGAAGTTATGAATGATCCGAAAAAACGGAATGGAACGTAATGAATTAATAATAATAAATAACAATAATAATAACAACATTTTATTATTATTATTGATTATTAATTTGTTCCGTTCCATTTGTTTAGATGCAGCATTCGTTTTGGATAATTCGTAACTTCGGGTAAATTTGTATTTGTTATGTTCACTGACAGTCAAGTTTGAAAGGAAATTATTACAATACCTATAATTTAATAGTTAGTTACTATTTCAGATTTTTGAATTTTCGGGTTTTTGGATTTTCAAACTTCGAATTTACAAATTTCCGTACAAATGTACGATTTTACGAATGTATGAATTTACGAATGTACGAATGAACGAATGTTCGAATTACGAATGTACGAATGAACGCATTTACGAATTTACGAATGAACGAATTTACGAATCACGATCATAACGAATGACCCGAAAAACGAAAAAAATAATAAACTAATGAAACGAAAACGAAAATGAACGAATTTTTTTGGTTGTGCACATGTCTACTGTATATGTATAAACAAAAAACCAAGTAGTGGTCTTGTACACCTGGGCTACTGACATCTGATGATGGATGGCCCAAGATACTCCCACACTTGGTAGAGAATCTCTCCCCAGAAAAAAAAAGATTTTTTTTGCCATTTAAACCATAGGCATCATTGATAAACTGGCAGATCCACTGCTAAATATTCAACCTTGATGCCGCCTACCCTTCCTGGGCTCTTCTGGCAGCACAAACCAGGATTTCTGACTTGTGCCGACAACTCAAGTAGACCCCGAGCGTCTGAACTACCTCTAGAGTAGGTAGCGATGTTTCTCCTGCCGACTGTGGATTAGGAGAAAAATAAAAGGCAAGACACTGTCCTGATTCAAGTGAAAAACTAGAAACCACTTTAAGCAATAAAAATGGACAAGGACGCAACATCACCTTATGATGCGAGATCAAGAATGGCTCCTTGCATGAAAGAGCCGCCAACTCTGACACTCCACTTCGTGAAGTGATGGCAACAAAAGAAATTACCTTCTGAGATAAAAGGGCCAACAGAATCCCCCGATTGGTTCAAAAAGTGGCCTCTGCAAGGACAGTCAAGATCAAATCAAGTCCCAAGGACACAAGAATGGCCAGACAGGCAGGACTGTCCAAGTTACATGCTGTATGAGGTGTGAAACAAGGAGTGAGAAACAATGGCCCCTGAAAAAAAATAGATAGGAACAAACTCTGACCCTTAACTGTACTTAAGGCCAAACTCCTTTCCTCTACCGATTGGAGAAAGAAAAAGAAAATCTCCCACCACATATTTCTGCGGGTGCCACTTCCTGGCTTAACCCCAGGCAAAAAAATATTTTCAAGTCCTGTAATTGAAGTTCCCCGAAGCTGGCTTCCAGGCGCTTAACAGTGCTGAGATACAGGACTCAAGACCATGAGGTCCCGCTGGACTGGGAGTGTTCAAAGGAGCAATCCCCGCAAGACTCGCTATGCCTGTGTACCAAGCCCCCCTGGGCTCATTCGGTCAACACTAATATCAGTGTTATCACCTTACGAATTCTTCGCAAAAGATGTGGAAGAATCCGAAACGGGGAAAAAAACATCAAATAAGGGAGAACCAGACCTTAAGGTGTTAGCAGTACATGTACCCTTATTGGCAGTGGGACTCTTGTCCCGGACACACCTGTCCCAAACTGTTGTAGAACTTGGATTCTAGTAGATTCCCCTGCAGAGTTCGCCTTGCCACTATCCTATACCTGGAATATGTATTGATGATAGAGACAGCTTTTGTACTGTCCCAGACAGAATGGTGGTACACCTCCCTGAGTCGTATGACCTCTGTTGCCGCTCTAGTGATTGATATATATATGCCTGCGGGGGCATTTCCAGATTGAACCTACAAAAGGTTTGTCCTATAATCCAGAGCAAGGCATACTGGCCAAAAGTTCCAAGCTATTGGACAGTATTCTCTACTGTGGAGACCAAGCCCACTGAACTGTAGCCAGCCTCAAGTCAACTTAGAGAGACTGGCATCATGTGGCTATTATTTTCCAAATTCCTGAAAAGGAAGAATATGAAGCACTAATTTTTGCTCTGCGACACCCCAGAAACAGAGCCAGTGCAATGTCTGGATCTTCAAGTTCCAGACAGAGAATGAACTTCTACCAAGACCTGGAGTAGGGCTGTATGTAGAGATAGTACTTTGACCTAGAGCAAATGCAAGGCAAAAGTTGACTCTGACAGACCCAGACAGTCCCAAGAGGTGCACTGAACCTACCAGGTTTCTGACGGCTAAAGATGGAACAAACCACCTCAGAGACTGCACTAAGATTTTCTGGCCTGAGATACTCTCAAAACCTAGCAACCTCAGATGCCTCCCTCACCCAGGTGGGGAAACTTAGAGCATCTGGTATCCCTGGGCAGTCCCCCATCTATATACTAACCAGGCTTGATCCTGCATTAGGCTTCGATCAACCGAGATCAGGCATGATCAAGGTTATGCGGCCGCAGTCTGACAGGAAACACTGCAATGCCAAACACCACAGTGGCTCAGATGCACCCGAAACCACTGGCTGCCTCTCTTTTCTGGAACCATTTAACTGGTAAATAATGCAGCAACTATATTATACAACTTAATATACAGTCCTTCAAGGATGCAGGCCTAAAACAATGTTGGTTTACCTCTATGCAACCCCTTAGGTATGCAAGTACCTAGGTATGCAAACATGCAAATATACAAGTATTCTTGCAATTCATGCATTTATGTATGCAGTACAAGGTCAATAAGCACACCCCCAGGCAAACGCCCAGGCAAATGAGCTCTTATGCCTGTAGTCCTGTGCAAATAAGTACACATGTATGTAGTCCCAGGAAAACAAGTACATATGTATACAGCCTAGTGTAAATAAACATACGTATGCAGTACAAATGAAAACATGCTAGCATGTGTTTAAGCAATAGACATCTATGGAAGCATGTGTTTATGGAAGTATGTGCTTATGCAACTATGTATTTAGGCAAAATATGAAAGTGTGCCCTGTACACACACATTCATGCAACATGTGCCTATGGCAATAAGCAAGGATGCATTAAATGCAACATTACGCATCTATTCAGACATGTATAAAAATGCATCTTTATGCAACCATGTATCTTTATGCAACCATTTATCTTTATGCGATCGTGTATCCTTGTGCGATTATGTATCTTGATGCGATCACATATCGGTATGCGATTAAATATCTTTATGCAACCATGCATCCTTATGCGATCATGTATAACCAAGTATATTTAAGCAAACCTGTATAAACATGCATCTTTATGCGATCGAGTATCTTTATGCCACCATGTATCTTTATGCAACCATGTAAAACCATGTGCATCTATACAAACATGTCCAAAGATGCATCTTTATGCAATCATGTATATTTATGCAAACATGAATAACCATGCATCTTTGTGCAACCATGCATCCTTGTGCAGCCATGCATTCTGTGCAACCATGATCATGTATCTTTATGCAAACACGTATAACCATGTATATTTATGCAAACATGAATAAACATGCATCTTTGTGCAACCATGCATCCTTGTCCAACCATGATCATGTATCTATATGCAAACATGTATATTTATTTGAATATGTAAAAACATGCATCTTCAGCAACCTTGCGCTCTAGCAACCGTGCGTTTCAGCTAGTTTGCAAGCAAGAACCTGCTTAACTGCAATTGGCCCCATACTAGACCTGCAGGATTTAGCCAAGCACATATGCACTATACTGGCGATACAACTCCTTAAAGCCTTAAAATGCACCCATGCTCATGTTTTTCCAAACGTGTATATTTAAACATGCATTTAAGCAACAAGTTTGCAAGCATGTATACTATGCTGCACCTGCCTACAGAGCAGTCAACAACACTTTAAAGTGAACTGCTAACCATTCAGGGATGTATCAACTTATGCCCTGTACGCACGGTCGGACTTTCCGACGGAATATGTGCGATCAGAGCTTGTTGGAAATTCCGACAGTGTGTGGGCTCCATCGGACTTTTTCCATCGGAATTTCCGACACACAAAGTTTGAGAGCAGGCTATAAAATTTTCCGACAACAAAATCCGTTCACGTAAATTACGACCGTGTGTGGACAATTCCGATGCACAAAGTGCCACGCATGCTCAGAATAAATTAAGAGATGAAAGCTATTGGCTACTGGCCCGTTTATAGTCCCAACGTACGTGTTTTACGTCACTGCGTTTAGAACAATCGGATTTTCTGACAACTTTGTGTGACCGTCTGTATGCAAAACAAGTTTGAGCCAACATCCGTCGGAAAAAATCCATGGATTTTGTTGTCGGAATGTCCGATCAATGTCCGATCGTGTGTACAGGGCATTACAGTTGTACAGTCCCCCCGGATAAGCAGTAAATATGCAGCATATAATCATGACTTGACTGTCACACAGTTCTCCCATAGTAAGTACTCACACTTTGTTAGTATCCATGGGCTGCTGCTATGTCTCCAGAGGCCTCCTGAACCTGTTGCCACATGGAATGGCCACCCTTCCTGTCTATATATAAATATGCCATACTGAGCGAGCCTGCGCCCTCTAGTGCCTGGAGGAGAAACAGCAGCCCACATGAGTAAGAGTACATAGCATGATTAAACAGCACACTGCTCCCAGTGGCCACTGGGAGAACAGACAGTCAGAACTCTGCAGTTTCTCTTTAAAAAACAAATGCAGACTTACCTTTCCTGCTGCAGGACTCTGAACATAAGTCCAATCTTCACCCATCACGGCGAGCCTTGTCATAAAAGACCTTCAGAGACTGGGTCCCCCCTTAATCTGGGGTCCACTCTCCTGGACCTGTATAGCACCCTGCAGGAAAGCTCCTTGGTCAGAAAAAACACTGCACAGGGTTCTATTACGCAGGGTCCAGCGCCGTAAGGCTGCATTACAGGCAAACCTCGAGAAATCTACTCTCCTTCCAATGAGGCTCGGGTACCATCCATTTTGGCTGACAGATTTTTCTAATGGATCTGATTGAAGTCCATGATTCTTAATAGAACCGTCCAGACCTCCCAGTATGCTCCAAGAGCACATGTATCACATCAGTGACCATTCCACCTTACAGACACTGGTGAAAAAACTGAGGTACTTCCTGTATAGGAGGGGTTATATAGAGGGGGGACTTCCTGTCTTTTGGGTGTGTTAGTGTCCATTCACCTATAGGTAGCATATAACCCAGATAGTAATTACTATAGCTGCTCTGTATCCCATGATGTATGATAAAGAAATGGCTTTTATTTTCTTTCAAGCTCATTGTAATGCTGCTTGCTTATGTCTGATAGCAACCAAACCTTGTTCTGTAAACCACAAACTTTGTTTGTCTGGGTCATGTAATTGATTACTTGCTCAGAAAACTTCATTCTGTCTGTGACCGGACATCTATTGGCACAGTGCCTCTATTTCCTTCCAGTAAGAGCAATGACAAAAGGGTCTTTGTGACCTTAAATAATTGTTCTTTTTATGGAAGCATAAGTAGTGGATTAAAAAAAATGAACTTAGGAAAAAAAAAATCATTAAAAATGTACTCTGATTGCAAGAGCTAAGATTAATAAAATAAACCATACACTATGTTAGATCATGCATCAAGGGGACTAAAGACAAATGAGATAATTCACTCAATGAACTGAAAGATGGCCCACATTCATCAAACAAAAGAGGTCATGTGTGCCATAGGCTGTGTATAACATCGCCCAGCCAACTTCACAACCCATACCAAGCATCTAGATCTAGCTCACTGTAGGTGACCCTACTATATATTTAATTTGAAGTGTGACCTTTTTTTTTTTGTTGTTTGGACTAACAGATAATGGTAATGTAAAATCAGGTGTCTTACCAGCTGGATTGCTCCTGTACAGTAAAGAAAATACAGATTGTACCATTATAAAAACTTGTAAGATTCACAACTGTCAAAATAGTAGTTAAGGTCTTGCGCGCTACCAAATCAAAGTTCCTGTATCTTATAATAGTGTGATGACAGCTGCTAGCACTAATCACGTCCCATACTAACGTGTGAGAATCACAGATGAATAGATAAATCATTTGCTGCGCTATCCCCTTAATGATCTGCTGAACCTGCAGCAAAAAAAACCTAAAAAACAAAAGTGTTAACTAAAGTGATGTACCTATAAATTCCAAGAATAAAAAAAATATATATGCGACTGTTGTCGTCATACAGCTTACAACACCATGTAGCGTGAATATACATTTCATAAAATATAAATATTGATACAAAAGTGATCCATAAAGTGCTCAGGTGCATATAGCTCCATGATACTCTGACCATCCAGGGTCAGTTTTCAGTGCCCTTAATCTAAAGATAATAAACTTGATGGGTGACTGTGAATATAGCGATCTTCAGTAGTGACTACACTCAGCTGCTCCCCACCCCAGGGTAATGGCCGCTCACCTCAGACCGTGTGACCTCACAATTAAGTTTGGTCAATACACGCTTTTGAATTGTGAAAACGGATTTCAGGTCAGGTTGCAAGGTCCAAATACTGCTCAAAAAATGTGGCATCCTCATATATAAATATCAAAAAGAGACTTCCATAGCGTAATAACACTTTAAAAGATTTTATTTAATGCAAACAAAGCCCTATTAGAAGGTACTCGCATGGGTCTGGTGTGTTAGTGCACCGCTCTATAGCATGCCTTAATAGCGCCAAGCCGTGGATGAGATTGTATTCTCCTACTCCATATGACAGACCAGCTGCCTCCTGCGCCGCCCAGTCCCCTCCCCTACCCTACGCGTGTCGATACAAGGGAAATATCGTATCTTCATCAGGGGGATCCTTGGAATTTATAGGCACATTTTTGTTTTTTAGCTTTTTTGCTGTAGGTTCAGCAGAAGATTCACAACTGAAAACCTAGTGGCCTAGTAATGCACCTTTGTTATGTACAGCAATCAGATTAGCCTCCACTTAGTTGGCTTACCGTTAAAAGATGGCTGCGCTGCTTCATGAAAGATTAATTTTAAAGAGAAAATGATGGGACTTATTATATTTTTATATATTTTTTTTATTTGCATTCTCGATTGCATTTTTCAAATTTTTTATGTATGGACTAATTTATGGTTTATTATTGAGCTTACAGTAGTGCCTTACTTTTGCTAATTTCACAATATTAATAAAGTGTTTTAAATTGTCATACAATTTACATCTCCCCCTCACAGCACTGCCCCCTTTACACCAGCCCCCCCCACCACACACAGCACTGCCCCCTACAAATCTACCTTCCCACCATCACTTGCCCCCCTTCACATAACCCCCCACAGCACTGCTCCTTTTATATACCCCCACTTGCCCCCCTTCACATTACCCTCCCCCCACAGCACTGCTCCCCTTTCACATCACTCTACTACCCTCCCGCCACAATAAAGTGCTCAGCCCTCTTTACATCTGCCAGCCCCTTCAAATCATCTACCACACACACACACAGCCCTACCCCCACCCTTTACAGCCATATCCTTTTGCCTACCTAACACAGAGCGGAGAGCGGCCCGGAAGGCACAACCGCACTGGATAGAGGGGTTGCCGAGGTTATTAACAATCCTATTAACAGGTGATTGGTTGCTAGGGCCACCCGGTGTCCTAGCAACCAATCACCTGCTGGTTAATCTTGAAAGTTAACTCATTGTCAGCTCCCGCTGCCACTCTCCATCCAGTGTGGCTGTGCTCTCGCTCTCTCATTGCTATCAACTGCCTCCCGCTCTCCATGCTGCCTTGACAATGGCAGAGGCCAGGGGGAAGGGAAGGCTCTTAAATGGCTTGGTTCGGATCCAAACTGCGGTCCTCCATTTATTGTTTCCTGACTTACATCATTGTATTATTGGAGGGAGCCATGGTTGGCACCCAAGCTAAATATTATTGCTTTTGTTCATTTCCTTTATGAGGGGGATGGGAAGATTAGTAATTTAAGCTGGCCATAAATGGAGCGATTTTCTTCCATGGTTGCAGGAAAGAAAATCGGTCGATTTCCCCCATCAGCACAGTCAGTGTGGATGTCCTCTGGCGGGGAAGCTGTCCCAGCCAGGAGAACACAGTTATTATTGCTAACAACTATAGCTGCTGGCAATAATCGCATAATAAAATCAGACAGACTGGTTGTACCCAAGTTGGACAATCGCTCAACTTGGGTACAAGTACAAGCCTGCCCATACATGGTTTGAATCTCGGCCGGTTCCGCAGGGAATGGCCGAGATTTAAACCATCTATGGCCGGCTTTACAAAAGAGAGGTAACAATGAAAGAAGATAACATCACAAAATAAAAAGATAACTTCTTCCAGTTCAGGTCACAGGAAGTGACAACGACGCTGCATTCCTGGCAGGTTCACCAGGTATTTTCTTACTTGCTGAAAACTTAGGGACTGGTAAGTTGTAATATATTACAAATATTACAGCCTTTATTATTGGGTTTAGTTACTCTAATAATATGTTTGTGGAGGTTAACTTTTATCTTGTATAACTTATGCTCCTATGCACATATACTATATATTTTCAGATTGGACATAATAAATAAGGTTTTTAAGGCCTTGTTCACACGGGTGTGCTTAAGTGTACACCCGTGTGAGGGCCTAGGCCTCAAACTGGTAAGCCTTACCCCCTTTTTTCTGAGTTTAAAAAGAGTTCCCTTCATTACGCAAAGATTTCAGCCTCTAAGGCAAAATCCAGAAGCCCAGTTTCATTGAAAGCCCTGGGCCTGAAAATGCCCTAAACCTGCAGACAAATCCTTTTCAGCATGAAGGACCACACCCAATATCTGTTAGCCTTTGAAAAATACAGCTTTTTAGATGTCTGGGTACCAGGGGTAGTTTCTACAGGTTACAAACTAGAGTTCTGCTCCTAACCCCTTCTTTGCTTAATTTCTTCCAATCTTTCAGTGTCACTGCTCAGATTACCAGACTTCCATGTAGCTCTTTCGGGTCTTCTGAAACAAAGAGGTAATGCCTCCATTCCTGTATTTGTAAGGTTTCAGAGATTTTTCTTCCAACTTTTTCACAGTTCTCAAAGCAAAAGGAAGCATCTGTCACATCTTGGATCAGAAGACACTAAAAGTCTTCACTTTGGTCCAGAGGTTCTTCATGGAATCCATCAACTCTGTTATAGCCTCCCTTGATCAGAGAGACTTTCTGCCATCTGTAGATATCAAATATGCATACTTGTATGTCTCTATTTTTCAAGCACACCGGCGTTGCCTTCACTTGGATGTGGGTTCTCAACACTTCTGGGTTGTAGCCTTGCCATTCGGTCTGCCTTCTAACATCACACATTTAGCAAGGTTCTAGTCCCTGTGCTTGCCTGATTAAGCTTGCAGAAAATTCCAATTGTGGGATATCAAGATGCCCACCTGTTTTGGGAAGCAGTCAGTGCAGACATTAAGTCAACTTTGGAATGTAAATCATTGCTTGGATTTTCTGGGTCTGATCCTATACACAGCTCAAGTCAGAGTTTTTATGCCTCAGGAAGGACTTCAAGCTTTACAATTCCAGACGTAAACTCAAAGCATTTCAATTTACCTAATACCTCTCCAGACCACTACAACTCAACATCTTATAATTATGGGACAAATCGATTCAGTAGAAAGTATCCTATCCTTGAGAGAACTTAACATTTCTGCCTTGACAGCCATTCAAATTGTGGGTGTAGACAGTTGGCAGTTCCTGGACCCGTGACAATGGTCCTGACACTCAGAGGTGGTTAAGGACCTGTGTCTCAAGTCAGGGACACTGGATGTGGACCTCCTGGCCTCCAGCTTCATCTAAAAAAAATGTGAACGCTTGGGTCCAGATACAGGTATTTTCTGGTAGAACCAGTGGATGTTTTAGTAGCCCCATGGGATCAGTACAGAAGGATCTATGCCTTTCCTCCCCTAAAAAAAAAACTCCTTCTTCGTCTGCTCTGCAAGAACAAGATGGAGGGCATTCTGGTGATACTCTTATCTCTAAATTGGCCCAGGCAGATGTAATACTCTGACCTGATCAGACTCCTGGCAGCTGCTTTGTTGGCTTTTGCAGACTGTCCCATGAACCAATTTACAATTTGAAGAAAAGAGGCGTCTCCAATTTGGTGATCTGCACACTGTTAAAAGCCAGAAAATCTACTTTTTGTAAGAACTACCATCATGCTTTGCATGCTGCCATGAAAATACATTTTCATTTCAGGAAATAATCTGTAGAATATATCCTGACATTTTTTTCAGTTGGGTTTGGATCAAAAGCTGGTCGTGAGTAGCATCAAGGACCAGATCTCAGCACTTGCTTTCTTGTTTTAAAGATTTCTAGCTTTCCATTTCTTGATTAAGCCTATTGTTCAGGGTATCTCTTGTGGTATCTCCTGCATGTATATCAGTAGCTCTGTGGGATTTGAATTGGGTTCTCTCTGATCCAGAGATATTCTGGCCATACACTGATCGAAATTTGTCTGGTCCAGCAGGAACCAGCTAAATTTTGATCTCTGTATGGGTTCCCCTACTCGATAGAAAATGTTTGTTAAATCGACATTTGTCAAAGGGACATGTTAAACAATTTTCCATCGATCAGCTGTTGCAGCTGAGCAACTGTCGGAATGCAATGTCCCAATGGTGGGATAGGGAAGAGGGATTCCCCATCCACCTCATTTGTGTAGATGAAATCTTCTTCTTTCTTTTTTTTTTATTGTTCAGCCAGCTGTCTGAAAAAAACCTAGCCGCCTGACAAGTCGCCTCCCGTTCTGTACAATGGAACCGTTCTAATAGGAGCGACGCAAGTCGCTCCGACTTAGAAAAAGGTTCCTGTACTACTTTGGGGGCGACTTGGGGCGACTTGCATAGACTTCTATACAGAAGTCGTTTTGCAAGTCTCCGCGGAAGTCGTTTGCAGGTCGCCTCACTGAGGCAACCTGCAAGTCGTGCCGCCCCTGTGTGAACCGGGGCTTAGTCCTAATCTTACTTTAGCTTCGTACAGTATAAAGTGAAACCCAAATACAAATTCTAAAGTTTTATCTTTTCAGGCCTTTTCCCGTTATTTTCACCTGGTTATCAGGCCAGTAAGTCTGTTATTTTTCAGTTTTCTTTAACCAAGCTGTCCAGGCAAAGTAGCAGTTAGAAGATTGAGACAAACTATTTGCCACTGACAGGGGTGCTTACAATGGCCAGCTTTTAATAATTTATGTAAAACCTTTATCTCAAAAGGAAATATAACTGTTTGCTGTACTGCTTTGAGCTAGAGTCTTCAGTTTGTTAATTACCCTTCCTCTAAATCTGCTGGTCTAACTTTACGCTCTCCCCCAGACTAAAAGTGCTGCTATACAAAGGTGTCTGTTTTACTACTTTATCCCGAAAGCAGACACCTAAAAACAGGAAGTGTGTCACTGGCTGGTTTACTAGGTGAAATAATGGGGGGAAAAAAGCCTAAAAAATAAAACAAATGCAGCCAACACATCTAATGTTTGGTAAGCTGCAATTTTATTACATTTTTTTGGAAGGGGTTTAAAGTGGTTCTAAAGGCTGAAGGTTTTTTACCGAATACTTACCTAAGCCTAATATCGATCCATCGATGTGCATGAGAGCCAAGGCTCTCCCAGGTCTCTTGTTCCTCCTCAGTCAGGGGGGAGAATTGAGGGATCTACACTGTTTGATCACACTCAGTTCTCACTGCTGAGCTGGCGGGGGACAGTTGCAGCATCAGATCAATGCTCCATCCACCTAGGTGAGTATGTTTGTTTTTTTGTTTTTTTTGGAAAGCCCACACTTCTCTTTTAATTTAAAGTCCATAAAGTGTAGTGTCAATATCACATAACAATAAAAGTGATAAATTAATAGTTCATGCAATAAACAATCTGTGTCACAAAATGTGAAGAAACTTTAAACTGAAGATCATAAAATTTCCAGCGTGCATGTGCGAAACGCCAACAATTTTTTTTTTGTATCCCTTATGGCCATATGAATGAGTTATGGAGTGGACCAGTCATTGAAGAAATCTTAATGTGCCAGTGGTTTTAACTGATTTTTTTAGCCTGCCCTTAAAGGGAAAAAGGCATTCAACCTTTTATAATTTAAAGGTTTGTGTTACAAGAGAACCCATTGTTTATCCTCTAGTGGATGTATTTCCTCATTGGACAGCTAGAGACCTTCCCCAGTGAGAGATCCCCCTTTTCGTCTGCCACAAATATACCAGGTCATATTGGGTATCTAGAGATCTCCAGCAATCGTGCAGTGGTTTGAATTCTATTTTACTCCATACATAGTACAAGTAATTGACCAACCCCAAATTGTTGTATTCCTGCAGAGTGAAAGGCAATTTGTACTTGGTTAAAATGTTATACTTCATGAAAAGAATTTGTTGCAGTAGACTACTGTTACTGTTTTGTATGCATAAAGAAAATGTATTGTATAACAAAAAATATAGATGAGATTTCTGCTTTAAATTAGGTAAATGATCGAAGACTTCTGTCTGGAATTCTAACTGTTTGCGGCTTCCCAGAATCCAAGCTCAAAACTGTGTGCACCTCCATCGACAAGCTGGACAAGGTAATTTCAGTATTTATTTGTAAAATTCTGTTGGCTGTGCTGTTTGTTGTCTTGGGTTCTTAGGTTAGGCCACTCTAACCCTGTGGTCCAATAATGGCTTTTGTATTTGGTAAATAACTTCAATAGCCATTTGATTTTCATAAGGTTATCACAAGGTTAAGATGGATGAGCTAGCTGTATGATGGGGATCTATCATTGTATAGGTCAGTGTATGACTCTCCTGCTCCCCCCCCAATAAGGAATTTGGGTTCGGCACCAAACCTTTTGGCTCTTTCTTTTTAAGAGTTAGAATATAACGTGTATCCAAAGCCAAATTTTTCTTTCAGATTTTAATAAACTGGTTGGGGGCTAGAACCCCTGATGCATTTGTTATCACTGTCCAAAAAAGTTCAAACCTTTTAGCTGTCATTGAGGTTGTCGCCAGAATAGGAATAGAGGGGAAATTTCCAGTGAGAACTCTTGTTACAGTGACAACTGTCCAGGAGGGAATTGCCTTTACATTGGAAAGAATTACAATAGCCTGCTGATGTGTCTATAGCATAATAAGTGAAGTGAAATCTCCCCAATGGGACACAGATGGCCAAAACCCTAACCATTAGCTATTCTTTCCAAAATGGAAAAAAAATTTGGCTTCAAATATACTTTAATGTCTACATGTATTAAATTCAGCTATTGTTTATAACAATGACATGCTTATACATGCCTCAATTGCAATGGAAGAATGACTAAAATAGCATTCTTCTACTACGCTATTTTGATATATACTGCAGCTCATAATTCCTTTGCATCCCAGGAGTGGAAACCTTCATGATTCAGATTAGCTTCATATTGCTTGAATGTATGCCATTTAGAGAAGGAGAATGGTGGAAAAACATGCAGGATCTGCAGTTTAAAGTTCTGCTTATGTTTATGCCAGCTGGAGTCTTGGAAACATAAAAAGTTATTTTTCACAGAAAGCGGTTTAGCTTTTCTAGAACTATAATGGGGTCATGTGATTTATTTTAAATGCAAATAGTGATAGGTTAAGTACTTAAAAGAAGCTAGTGTCCATGCACATTGTTTAATTGTAATTACGAAGGTGGTCAGCTTAATACAATTGAAACTGCAATTGCTGCTCTGAAATAAAAAATACTTGTATTTCTTCTTATATATTTATAATTGATAACTTTTAAGGTGTATCTGAATCTGACTCCTGAGCTTGAAAACCAGAGGTTAGAGGTAACTTGGCAGTTACTGCTCTTTCAGCTGTGTGACCTCCTTCAGAAAGCATACTAACGCATAGGTCCTGGATGTGTATCAAATAGCAGTGCCCTTAAAGTGTTTGTAAAGCCGATTTTTTTTTTTTGTTCTATAGTTCCCTCTGTTAGATAACATTAAGCTCCCCAGTGTATGTGATTTATAAAAAATATGCTGCCTAATTCCTTATTTCCGAGCGCCGCTTGGTACTCGCATGCTTACCTGCTGGTCTCTTCTCCCGATGTGATAGCTGGGGCTGGGTATCCCCCGCTGACGTCAGCTGGGAGGAGGAGAGGAGGAGACTTTCGGATATAATACCTTATCAGAAATAAGGTATTAGGGAGCATATTTCTATAAATCACATACTCTGGGGAGCTTAATGTTATCTAACAGAGGGTACTATAGAGCAAAAACACTGTTCGTTTTAAAGCAGGAGGGGGGGATTGTCAGAACCATGAATCAGACTGAAACAGAAGTACAGTTAAATCTCACTTGTTTAATAATAATAAAAAAAGGTAAACAGAGTAAATGTAGTCAAAACATAGCCAGAGTTCAGGAACCGGAATGGGTAGTCAGACAAGCCAAAACATCAGGAAGCCAGAGATGAGCGTAGTAGAACAGCAAGCAGGATCTGGAGCCAGAAGGAATGACAGCCAAGCGAGTCTTTAACAGGAACACAGGAGAGTGTCTCTAGAGATGTGTCAGGTCACCTTGAGGCTTGGTGACAGATGCACTCTGTAGGGGTCAGAAGTGCACCGCTAAGGTAGTGGACCCTAGGACTGACTGCTGCGGATTGAACCCTGGGAGGTTCAGGAAGCAGGTCTACTGGATCACTGACACAGATCCCACTGGGAGCTAGAGCATAGATTCCCCAGGGCGCGGGGTCTAAGGGCCAGCAGGTGTTCACCAGAGCCTCTAGTGGTGAGGATGGACTGCGCTGCAGTCTGGCTCCAGGTCGCGGCCCCCAGGGTCTCACAGCTCACGCTCACGGTAGATTACAGGAGAAGAGGAAGGAGGCAGCAGGCTGAAACAACAAGGAAAGTAAGGGACAAGCCAAGGTCGGGGCCACAAGCAGACAAGGACAACAGAGTTCACACCAAGGTTCAGGGTCACAGGCAAAAAGGGATGGTCGGGGACACGCCAAAGGTCAGGGTCACAAGCAGACAGGAATAGTTAAGAACAGGCCAAAGTCGGTAACTGGAATCAGACGTAGGAAACACAGCAAGTACACATGGAGGCTAACGCACAATGGTTGATCAGCACTGCTGGCTTGCAGTGCACAGGTTAATATAGGGTTCCCTGATAGGGCCTGGGGTGGGGCCATGCTTAGAGGAGAGGTTATAAAACCAGTCAGGTGAGAGGCAGCTGGTCTTTAGAGATGAACACATGGAGACAGGTAAGTTGACAGAGAAACTATTGCATAACCATGACAAGATGTGACCAAGGCGAAGAGAGATCATCTGGGCTGGACAGCTTAAGTAGGCAGGACTGATGAGCAGGATTTTATCACAAGGTGAGTCACCTGTGGAGAGATAGGAGCTGACAATTAGCCGACAGCTAAGCGGCCAGCTCAGAGAAGGAAGGGCTGAGCCCAGCCCTGACAGGGATCTAAGAGTGGACAGAGCTGACAGGCATGGAGGGAGGGGGGAGAGAAGACAAAGGAGAGCTGCAGATAGCAGCGGATGACGGCGGCACATAAACTGACCACGTTGTCAGAGCTCAGAAGCCATGATAAACCATGGTCAGTTTAGAGAGGGGAGGGCAGAACCAGGAATGTCAGCCAGGTATTTCAGGTGATACAGGGGGCCAAATTACACAGCACAAGCACTGTGCTGTATAACATGCTTTTAAGGAAAAGGATCCAATTTTTTTTTTCTTTTAGGGTAACGAACACTTGAACTACAAAGCTTTGTCAGACTCTAAAAACGTTAAAAAAATATATATATTTCTACGTAAGCCTACATATTATTAAGGATGGGCCGAACGGACCCCTGTTCGGTTCGGACCAGAACTTTCGAACACTGCGAAAGTTCGGACCCAAATAACGAAACCCATTAAAGTCAATGGGACCCAAACGTCAAATATCAAAAGTGCCCATTTGAAAGGCTTAAATGCCAGTAATTAGGCATACAATGGTTATAGGGGTCCGGGTCCTGCCCTGGGGGACATGTATCAATTTTAAAAAAAAGTTTGTGAAATGCATCCTTTTTAAATGAGCAGTGTATTTTTTTTATTTTTAACCACTTCAGCCCCGGAAGGATTTACCCCCTTCCTGACCAGAGCACTTTTTACAATTCGGCACTGCGTCGCTTTAACTGCTAATTGCGCGGTCATGCAATGCTCTACCCAAACGAAATTTGCGTCCTTTTCTTCCCACAAATAGAGCTTTCTTTTGATGGTATTTGATCACCTCTGCCGTTTTTATTTTTTGCGCTATAAACGGAAAAAGACTGAAAATTTTGAAAAAAAATGATATTTTCTACTTTTTGTTATAAAAAAAATCCAATAAACTAAATTTTAGTCATACATTTAGGCCAAAATGTATTCGGCCACATGTCTTTGGTAAAAAAAATGTCAATAAGCGTATATTTATTGGTTTGCGCAAAAGTTATAGCGTCTACAAACTAGGGTACATTTTCTGGAATTTACACAGCTTTTAGTTTATGACTGCCTATGTCATTTCTTGAGGTGCTAAAATGGCAGGGCAGTACAAAACCCCCCCAAATGACCCCATTTTGGAAAGTAGACACCCCAAGGAAATTGCTGAGAGGCATGTTGAACCCATTGAATATTTTTTTTTTTGTCCCAAGTGATTGAATAATGACAAAAAAAAAAAAAAAAAAAAACATTTACAAAAAGTTGTCACTAAATGATATATTGCTCACACAGGCCATGGGCATATGTGGAATTGCACCCCAAAATACATTCAGCTGCTTCTCCTGAGTACGGGGATACCACATGTGTGGCACTTTTTGGGAGCCTAGCCGCGTACGGGGCCCCGAAAACCCAGCACCACCTTCAGGATTTCTAAGGGCATACATTTTTGATTTTACTCCTCACTACCTATCACAGTTTTGAAGGCCATAAAATGCCAAGATGGCACAAACCCCCCCCAAATGACCCCATTTTGGAAAGTAGACACCCCAAGCTATTTGCTGAGAGGCATGGTGAGTATTTTGCAGCTCTCATTTGTTTTTGAAAATGAAGAAAGACCAGAAAAAAAATTTTTTTTTTCTTTTTTCAATTTTCAAAACTTTGTGACAAAAAGTGAGGTCTGCAAAATACTCACTATACCTCTCAGCAAATAGCTTGGGGTGTCTACTTTCCAAAATGGGGTAATTTGGGGGGGGGTTTGTGCCACCTGGGCATTCCATGGCCTCCGAAACTGTGATAGGCAGTGAAGAGTGAAATCAAAAATTTACGGCCTTAGAAAGCCTGAAGGCGGTGCTTGGTTTTCGGGGTCCCATGCGCGGCTAGGCTCCCAAAAAGTCCCACACATGTGGTATCCCCGTACTCAGGAGAAGCAACAGAATTTATTTTGGGTGTGATTTCACATATTCCCATGGCATGTTTGAGCAATATAACATTTAGTGACAACTTTGTGTCACAATATAAAATATTCCATGGACTCGACATGCCTCTCAGCAAATAGCTTGGGGTATCTACTTTCCAAAATGGGGTCATTTGGGGGGGGTTTGAACTGTCCTGGCATTTTATGCACAACATTTAGAAGCTTATGTCACACATCACCCACTCTTCTAACCACTTGAAGACAAAGCCCTTTCTGACACTTTTTGATTACATGAAAAAATTATTTTTTTTTGCAAGAAAATTACTTTGAACCCCCAAACATTATATATTATTTTAAAGCAAATGCCCTGCAGATTAAAATGGTGGGTGTTTCATTTTTTTTTTTTCACACAGTATTTGCGCAGCGATTTTCAAACGCATTTTTTGGGGAAAAAACACACTTTTTTAAATTTTAATGCACTAAAACACACTATATTGCCCAAATGTTTGATGAAATAAAAAAGATGATCTTAGGCCGAGTACATGGATACCAAACATGACATGCTTTAAAATTGCGCACAAACGTGCAGTGGCAACAAAATTAATACATTTTTAAAAGCCTTTAAAAGCCTTTACAGGTTACCACTTTAGATTTACAGAGGAGGTCTACTGCTAAAATTACTGCCCTCGATCTGACCTTCGCGGTGATACCTCACATGCATGGTGCAATTGCTGTTTACATTTGACGCCAGACCGCCGCTTGCGTTCGCCTTAGCGCGAGAGCAGGGGGGACAGGGGTGCTTTTTATTTATTTATTTTTTTTCTTTATTATTTTTTTGCTTTTTTATCTTATTTTTAAACTGTTCCTTTCATTTTTTTTTTTTTTAAATCATTTTTATTGTTATCTCAGGGAATGTAAATATCCCCTATGATAGCAATAGGTAGTGACAGGTACTCTTTTTTGAAAAAATTGGGGTCTATTAGACCCTAGATCTCTCCTCTGCCCTCAAAGCATCTGACCACACCAAGATCGGTGTGATAAAATGCTTCCCCAATTTCCCAATGGCGCTATTTACATCCGGCGAAATCTAAGTCATAAAATGCTCGTAGCTTCCGGTTTCTTAGGCCATAGAGATGTTTGGAGCCACTCTAGTCTCTGATCAGCTCTATGGTCAGCTGGCTGAATCACCGGCTGCATTCTCAGGTTCCCTGTTGAGACAGGAGAGCCAGAGAAAAACACGGAAGACGGTGGGGGGGGGGCATTCCCTCCCACTGCTTGTAAAAGCAGTCTAGAGGCTAATTAGCCGCTAGGATTGCTTTTACATGAAAGCCGACCGCTGGCTAAAAAGAATGATACCAAGATGATACCTAAACCTGCAGGCATCATTCTGGTATAACCACTCAAAGTCGTGAATGGCGTACCTGAAGACAAAAAAATGGTTAACAATAAAGCACAGTAAACGGTAAAGTATAAAAAATTGCATACCTGAAAAGCAAACATGATAAAACATAATAACAATAAAACATTGCAGAATAGAATACAGTAAAAAAGAGCAGAACAATAGAGAGAGAGAATAGAGAGAGAGAACAATAAAACGACAACTATTTTTTTTTATTTTTGTTTGTTTTTTTGTTTTTTTAGTAATTGTAACTTTTATAACTGTAACCGGTTCCAGGTTCGGGTCTCTCAAAATGCGATGGCATCTTGGGAGACCCTGTGAAAGTGTGCCTAGTCTGTGCAATGCTGTACCCTACGCTAATACTCAACTAGTGAATGGTAGCGTTCAAAACATTCACCAATGCAAAGACCAGGATTGTCAGGACAGGAGGGACAATAATAGTGAGTGTCACGCCTATATCCGCGCTTGCTGCAGACACAACATCTTTTTTGGGGGGGTTCGTTGGGTAGGGGTACTTGGGAGGCTATATAAATGCCTCTCATGCAGCCGACTGCATTTGGTTGGGGATGTGAATGGGGGAAGTACGGGCGCTGCAGAAGCGGTGGGTTCCCAATTAGGATTGGCGAATGCAGCAGGAAGGGCACTATGGGCACGACGGGCCTGTGTTTGTCTTTTTGGTGGCAGCGGGACACTACTTGTGCTTGCCACCTCACCAGCTTGAACTGCACTTATGGGACTCGCCACGTCACCAAGTGTTACTGCAGTGCTGGTTTGACTACGACCGGGGTGTACTAGGCCGCTGGTGCTTGCCAGTTCACCAAAACGCTACAAAAAAAAGTGACAGTGATCGATCGATACTGCACTTGGGTGGGCTGGACTGGGCTGGGCCGGGCAGAGGGGCAAAACGCAGGTGCTAGCAGGTATCTGGGCTGATCCCGCTAACACTGCGTTTTTGGGAACCCTAAACTGCTAGGGACGCTAGTATAGATCTGATCGGATCAGATATTGATGCGTTCAGATACTATACCACTAAGGGAGGTGTACGGTGCGTGTACGGTGCGTGCGTGGGTGTTCGCGGTACTGGCGCTAATCTGACGCTGCCTAGGGCGACGCATATCACCGCCGGGCGATCAGGGGGCTAAACCTTTTTTCGGTAATAAACGGCGGGTGCCCTGACACTATAAAAAATAAACGAACTAACCAGCGTCACCCGTAACGGTTATACGGTGATCAGTGGTAAAAGGGTTAACTAGGGGGCCATCAAGGGGTTAAAACATTTATTAGATAGTATATGGGGGTCCCTGTCGCTATAAAACACTGACGGCGAACCTAAATATTTACGTCCCTAACTAGCGTCACCAGCGACACTAATACAGCGATCAGAAAAATGATCGCTTAGCGACACTGGCGACGGGGTGATCAAGGGGTTAAAACTTTATTAGGGGGGGTAAGGGGGGTACCCTAGACCTACAGGGGGCTAAACCTTTATTTGGTAATAAACGGCGGGTGCCCTGACACTATAAAAAATAAACGAACTAACCAGCGTCACCCGTAACGGTTATATGGTGATCAGTGGTGAAAGGGTTAACTAGGGGGCAATCAAGGGGTTAAAACATTTATTAGGTAGTATATGGGGGTCCCTGTCACTATAAAACGCTGACGGCGAACCTAAATATTTACGTCCCTAACTAGCGTCACCAGCGACACTAATACAGCGATCAGAAAAATGATCGCTTAGCGACACTGGCGACGGGGTGATCAAGGGGTTAAAACTTTATTAGGGGGGGTAAGGGGGGTACCCTAGACCTACAGGGGGCTAAACCTTTATTTGGTAATAAACGGCGGGTGCCCTGACACTATAAAAAATAAACAAACTAACCAGCGTCACCCGTAACGGTTATATGGTGATCAGTGGTGAAAGGGTTAACTAGGGGGCAATCAAGGGGTTAAAACATTTATTAGGTAGTATATGGGGGTCCCTGTCACTATAAAACGCTGACGGCGAGCCTAAATATTTACGTCCCTAACTAGCGTCACCAGCGACACTAATACAGCGATCAGAAAAATGATCGCTTAGCGACACTGGTGAGGGGGGGTGATCAAGGGGTTAAAACTTTATTAGGGGGGTAAGGGGGGTACCCTAGACCTACAGGGGGGTAACAGTCACTACCCTAACACTGCTAACTGTCACAAACTGACACTATGCAGTAATCAGGAAAAAAAAAAAAAAACCTGCTTGGTGTCAGTTTGTGACAGGGGGGGGTGATTGGGGGGGGATCGGGGGGCGATCGGGGGGGGATCGGGGGTGTAATGTATGCCTGGCATGTTCTACTGTGTGTGTGTGTGTGTTGGTGCACTTACATGTCATCTCCCCTCGGCGCTGGAACGGAAACTCCCGAGCCGAGGAGAGATGACATCACATCCTCTGCCTCTGCGTACTATACAGAGGCAGGGGATGTTTCTCATTGGCTGGGAGCGATCGCGAGGGGGGGGCCACGATCGGATGGCCTCCCCCTCGTCTCTCATCGCTTCCAACCAAATGCCGACCGCAGCTGGCACCGGGGGGGGTCCGATCGGACCCCCCACCCGCGGGAAGGCAATCACGTTTCAGGTACGTGATTTTGCCTGCCCGTGCCGCTCTGCTCACGTATATAGGCGTGAGGCGGTCGGCAAGTGGTTAAAGTGAAAGCCTAAAAATTAAAAATTCCTTTTAATATAGTGCCTGGGGGGGGGGGTCTAACTGTAAAGTGGGAGATCTGTACCATGTCTAGAATCTGCTGCAGCAATAATTGAATTTATAAAGCCAAAAAAATGACATTTTTCCTGCAAGCTGCTTTTATTTTGCTCAGCAACAGCTGGGGAGCCAGTGTGTATGATTAGGCCACAATGTAGTGCACTGGAACAAGATTAGAGATTTTTTGGATACATTCTGGTGTCACTTTGACTTTGGATAGAAGTAACGGGTGCGTTAAAATTGGTCTTTGGGTGTCGTGGGGGCCTTCCTACCTTAACCCTATAGAGATAATCTTGATGAAAGCAAGAATTTGCCTTGCTGTAAAAAATTGCAATTATATGCACCTGTCAAACAGGTGCAGAAAACTTAGCCTTTGGGTGTTAATTGTGCCCATGAAACCTATACCAAAAACATTCTTCCAGATGAAATGATTGAACACCCTCAAAGCTAGGTAGCCTTGAAGTCCTGCAGAGATTGCGACATCCCAAAAAGACTTTATCAGTGACATCGGCATCAGGGGCTTCATAGCTGGTAATCCAGGACTGATTCATTTTTATAAAAGTCAAACGGTCCACGGAGTCTGTGGACAGATGCGTTCTATGATCAGTAACGAAACCTCCTGCAGCACTGAATGCCCATTCTGAAAGCACACTGGATGCAGGGCAGCCCAACAACTCAATAGCATACTCGGCAAGTTCTGGCCAGTGGTCTATTCTCATGACCCAGTAAGCCAGTGGATCGTCAGCTGGAAAGCTCTCCATCTCTGTTTTGGCCCCGAGGTAATCGTCCACCATGTGATGCAGCCGATGGGATGTGAAAGCTGACAGCCCTGGGCGGCGAGGACTAAAAAAATTCCGAAATGCCTCACTTAGGCGGATGCCTTCTCCAACGCTCCTTTCTTGACCAACGAAAGACTCAAAACGACGTTTTCCACCACACTGTAACCTACTAGAGTCAGGAAAAACGTTCAATAAAATCCTCTTTAATGTGTCCTCAAGAGATTTTATCCTCTGCACTCTCTGTGGGGACGGGATGAGTTCAGGGTTGCCAACCAGTAATCATCCTTCTCCTTTATGCCACGTATTCTTGGGTCCTTTCGCAGGCTTTGAAGCATTAGGTTGCCCATGCGCCTCAAATTTGCAGAGGCTTGAGAAGCAGATTCCTCTGGGTCACTCATCATGTGACCCTCTGGGTCACTCATCTGGAACTTCCTCTTCCCAGCCACTTACTACTCCCAAGGGTCCTGGGGTTGGAAAGCCATCGCTTACAGATTGACGCACGTCTTCCTCTTCTTCAAAGCCTATGAAAGTGCCAGAATCCTCCTACTCATCCTCCTCCCCTCTCTCCTCCTGTGTGTGCTGTGACCTAGAAATGATGGTGTCTGCATAAAGTGGGCTTTGAGAGGAAAGGAAGTCCTCCTCTTTTTCTGCTGCTCTGCCTCCAGTGCCCTGTCCATAATGCCATGCAGAGTCTGCTCCAGCAGGAATACAACAGGGATTGTGTCACTGATGCATTCACTGTCACTATGGCCTCCTCAAATGGTGACAATACAGTGCATGCCTCCTTAATGATCAGCCATTGGCGTGGGGAAAAAAAGCCGAGGCGGCCTGAGCCTGTCGTTGTGCCGTACTGACACAAGTACTCGTTGTTAGGGAAATAATTCACCGTCTCAGACCGTCCTCGGGCATCAAGGTAATATTTATTGCATATGCAAGAGAAATGAATTGCATTACATCTTCATGCTGTCATCGTCATTTCTAAGGAAAATACTGTGGTACATGTCTTTTTTATAAGCCCTGGACACCCCCCTTTCCTGTCTTAAAACATGCCCAGTCTCATGTATTTTCAACTTTATTCTGGACACAACAGGAAAGGTGGAAGTGTCTGTTACAGACTTTATCTTCATCTAACAATGGTTACAGGATACTGACTTGAAAACTCCCCAAGTCAACACAAAAATACAGGATATATTCAAAAAACTGCAGATATAAGCTTTTTATATTGCTGACTCTATATTATCACTAGTCTATAGTTTATTTCTAAGCCATGATAACAAAATGGCGTCTTTCATAACTGACATTTAAAGTATAATTTCTCTAACACTCGTCAATGGCTCTCTGCTGCATGTATAGCCACTGCAGCATTCCCAAAGTTCAGTTCCACCTGGTGGGCATGTCACAAATCAGGCGGCTTATGGGCAGGTGGAATTCCCGCTGAATTTCAGCCAACCGAGCACTGGCTGTGTATGACCGCCTGAAATGGCTACAGACTCTTCTGGCCTGCTTTAGTACATTTTGCAACTCTGGGTACATACTTAGGAAACGCTGCACCACGAAATTGAGGACATGTGCCAGGCATGGCACATGTGTCAACTCTCCCTATCTAAGGGCGGACAGGAGGCGCCAGACTCCGGTGTGGTTCCTGTCCCCTAAACACACCAGCTGAAGCACTGCATGGCACCTTTTAGCCTGACTCTGGGAAAAGCTCTTTGAACGCTTAGGGGCTACCTGATGTTCATAGGACAATTCTGCAGAGGAGGGCATGGAGGTGGAGGAGGAGGAGGGGGTAGAGCTGACAGGTCTGGCATCATAACCACCAGCTCTATGGAGACGTGGGGGTACAACAACCTGCAGCACTGAGCCCTGTCCTGCATCCTTTCGAGTTGCAAGCAGCGTTACCCAGTGTGCTGTGAACGAAATATATCATCCCTGCCCATGCTTGCTGGACCACATGTCAGAAGTAAGGTGGATTTTATGGCTGACTGCCTTGCCCAACGATGCCAGAACATTCCCTTCCACATGATGGTAGAGAGATGGAACGGCCTTACGTGAAAAGTAGTATCGACTGGGAACCTGCCATTGTGGTTCAGCACATTGTGCGAATTCACGGAAGGGGGCAGAATCCACCAGGCTGAAAGGCAGAAGTTGGAGAGCCAACAGCTTTGACAAGCTTGCATTCAGGCGCTGGGCATGTGGGTGGCAGGGACTGTATTTTTTTTTTCCGCTGCAGAAGATGGGGCCGAGAAATTTGCCGGCTACAGTCTACAGCTGGTGGTGTGCTGCTGGTAGATGAGCTGCTAGGACCTTGAACACCCTATGCTATACCATCACCCCTGTCAGTGGAGGCTGCTGAAAGGTAATGACTCTGTATTGCAGGGGCAGACTGAAGTGGGTAAGGAGGAGGAGGAACAGATTTGTGCCCCTTTTATGTGGCTTTTTAGGTGCTCTTGCCAACGGGCTGAGTGGTTGCACGTTAAATGCCTTGTTAGGCATGTGGTACCCAAATGGTTGGTGTTTTTGCCACGTTTCATGTGCCTGTGACACAGTTTGCAGATAGCAACAGTGCGATCTGCTGCAGATATGCTGAAAAAAGCCCAGACAGCTGAGCTGTGGGGAGTGAGCCGGGAGATAACAGCTACAGAATGTGGTGGAATAGGGTGGCTGCTCTCTACTCTTTCTACAGTGAAACTATCTGAACTGTCCCTACTCTAGCTGCACACTATGCAAAGTTGAATGATGGTCCTCCTCACTACACTCAAACTATCCCTAGACTGACACTAAACTAATATTCTACACTGACAATTGAAGCAAAATAGCACAGTATAGCACACTAACTAATAGCACTGAACAGAGCCCTATTCTATCTCTCTCCATGCCGAAATTACGCAAAACTATATGGCGTTAAACTGGCAGTACTGCACTTAAAACAATATGGAGTTAAACTGGCAGTAATGCACGCAATATGATATAGCATGAAACTGGCAATAATGCACGCAAAACTATATGGCGTTAAACTGGTAGTAACGCATGCAATACGATATGGCGTTAAACTGGCAGTAACTCAATCCGATAGACGGTGTTCAACCGTCACTACATCTGAGCTGTCCCAGCTCCAGCTATACACTAATGTCAAGATTACTGACACGGTCTCACTACACTACGCTACACTGAAACTATCTGAGCTGTCCCTACTCTACACTAATGTATGTTTAAATGACACTGGGGGTTATTTACGAAAGGCAAATCCACTTTGCACTGCAAGTGCACTTGAAAGTGCACTTGGAAGTGCAGTCACTCTCAATCTAAGGGGTAGATCTGAAATGAGTAGAAGCTCTGCTGATTTTATCCTCCAATCATGTGCAAGCTAAAATGCTGTTTTTTATTTTCCTTGCATGTCCCCCTCGGATCTACAGCGACTTTACTTCCAAGTGCACTTACAGTGCAAAGTGGATTTTCCTTTAGTAAATAACCCCCACTGTCTCACTACACTACAGTGAAACTATCTGAGCTGTCCCTGCTCTAGCTGCACACTATGCAAAGCTGAATGATGGTCCTCCTCACTACACTCAAACTATCCCTAGACTGACACTAAACTAATATTCTACACTGACAATTGAAGCAAAATAGCACAGTATAGCACACTAACTAATAGCTCTGAACAGAGCCCTATTCTTTCTCTCTCCATGCCGAAATTACACTGAAAATGGCTGCCATTGAAAGAATAGTTTTATACTGTGGGGCGGGAATGAGCCATTATTGGATAAAGTCATGATGACCAGTGTCCATTCATGACTCTGACAGTGCTCTGTGCCCTGATTGGCTGAAGCTTTCTCTGCTTCAGTCAATCAGGGCTTGCAATGCACTGTTCAGTGCCGCAATGCATTGTGGTCGGTTCGGGGGGGGGGGGGGGGGCGAACAAACGGTCGAACTACTCGTTTGTTCGCCTGTTTGCCGAACGACCGAACAGCAAAGTTTGCCCTGAACTTATGCTCGGGCCGAACCGTTCGCCCATCCCTACATATTATTAGTATGTTAAAGTGGCTTTATCCCTTTCACGACTAAGCCTATTTCTGACATTTGGTGTTTACAAGTTAAAATCTGTATTTTTTGCTAGAAAATTACTTAGAACCCCGAAACATTATGTATATTTTTTTAGCAGAGAATCTAGAGAATAAAATGGTGATTGTTGCAATAATTTATGTCACACGGTATTTGTGCAGCCGTCTTTTAAACGCAACTTTTTGGGGGAAAAGACACTTTCATGAATTAAAAAATAAACGAAACGGTAAAGTTAGCCCAATTTTTTTGTATAATGTGAAAGATGATGTTACGCCGAGTAAATAGATACCAAACGTGTCAAGCTTTAAAATTGCGCACACTCGTGGAATGGCGACAAACTACGGTACCTAAAATTCTCCATAGGCGACTTGAAAAAAAAAATAACGGTTACCAAGTTAGAGTTACAGAGGAGGTCTAGTGCTAGAATTATTGCCCTCGCTCTGCCAATTGCGGTGATACCTCACATGTGTGATTTGAACACCGTTTACATATGCGGGCGCGACTTCCGTATGCGTTTTCTTTGCTGCGCGAGCTCGCGGGGACAGGGGCGCTTTAAAATTTATTTATTTTTTTTTAATTTCATTTATTTATTTTTTTTACATTGTGTATTTTTTTTAAAAAAAAATTTGATCACTTTTATTGCTATCACAAGGAATGTATCCCCATCCCTCTGAATACTGTATATTTTTAAAACAACGGTGCCGTTGGCAGCCGAGTAAACAGGAAGTGACGTTGTTACATCACTTCCGTGTTTACTGAGAGAAGACTGGCACAAAGCCATTTCCGGCTTCGTGCCAGTCTCTCTCTAGCCACCGGAAGAGGCGGATCGATGATCGGGACTCCCGGTGGGTAGTTAGGGAAGCCCGGTAAGAGCGGCGGGAGGGGGGGATGTCCCCTCCCGCTCCTTCGGGATAACAACCGAGCGGCTTTTATCCCTGGATAGCCAATCGCCGGCTCTAAAAAAAACAGTACCGAGATGATAGCTGCAGCTACATCCCGGTATAACCCCTGAAAGCCGAGGCCGCGTATCTGCATACACTCAGCGCAAGGGGATTATTACTTTAGGAGAAAAAAAGAGAACTGCTAGTGCAGGTGCCTAAAGGTGCAACATCCCATTCACTTCAGCTAAGGCTGAGTTCCTTCCTTCTGAACAGGCAAAGCACTGGTACTTGCTTGTACAGACAGAGCTTTCCTGCCCCTTTCTAGCTCACACTATTGGCCAAGAGGCCAGCCCATCATTGTATTGGGCCAGTAGGAATGTGAGGGGGAGAGTGGGAAAGCTTCAATGCAACCCAGAAGAAGAACCTTTTGCCTGTTCAGAATAGTCCACAATCGGCTGCATCAGAAGTGAGAGATTATTCACTTATGTGCAGGTATCTTCTGGTGCCTACACTTTCAAACATCTCTGTTTGTTTTAAAAAGCGACAGTAACACTTCAAAGAGTAACTCCACTTTTGTTGAGAAAAAACCTTCCGCTCTGGGTGATCTATGTACATTGCAGGTATTTTAACAAACTTTTTTATAGATTCCAACCTCTTGTTATTCTGAAGGAATAGCTGTGTTTCTCTGTGTCCATGTGCAAAGTGAATCTGTATGGGAGCGATTTTTATAATTATCAATCAGCTGCTGCACCTGCAGGATTCTCATGAGGAAAATGGCAGGGTCTGTATCCCTTTAGACATGATTTCCCTTTGAAAGTATCTCACCAAAAATACAATTTTTGTTGCAGGGGATGCCAAAAATCTGACTTGTATCTTAGTGCAGACTTCTGGGAAATTTACGCAAGCAGGAAATGACACTTCTGGGAGGGCGTTCTGTACACCATCTGTGTACAGCCCCCAGGTAGCCATATTGCATTACATTTTACAGAAAATTACAGAGTTACAGATTGAAAAGGCAAAGTATTTTTTAATAACATTCAATTATAATATGACTTGTGTCACAATTGTATACCCTATATTATCTTTTTTATATTTGCTATTTTTTTTTCCCACAAAAGGGGAGTTACCCTTTAAGACTGAGTAACCAAATTTTTGCATTGGTGAAGTTAAGATTGGTTATCTTTAAGCTGTTTTCTACCAACATTATTATTATTATTATTCACTATTTATATAGCGCCAACAGTTTACGCAGCGCTTTACAATGTAGAGGGGGGACATACGTTTATAAATGGCAGAGTTGTGGACTGTTATTTACCCAGTGCTGTTTATAAATGCCAATTGAGAATATACCCTTGTGTGGTCATTGCTCCCGCTAATAGCTGTGTACCAAGTCTTTATTAGACAACTCGGAACACAGAGACAATGTACGGAGCCTATCTGAATGGCTCGGTACCTTGTGATCACTATGATAGTCAGAGGTCACATGCTACTGTTTACTTTTGTTGATCCCTCCTTTCTTTGACAACAGAGGAAGGTGATGAATTGTAGTAAAGTTATGATGATGAAATGAATGAATGAACTATTGATACAGTAATTAATTTTCACTAACTGTGAGATTGTTTTTAGCCCTTTCACCCCATTATCTCCTACACATCTAATCTCTAACCTGTAAATTAACCCTTCATTTCCTTCTCTCTGTGTATGACCTGTACAATAATTTATCTAGTGTACCAGTACCAAGTGCCTCGATAGCAGCATGTTTCTTCATTTCCAAAAAATGAGACCACCTTGGGGTGTCTACTTTCCAAATAAGGGGTAACTTGGGGGATTTTGTACTGTCTTGGCATTTTTATTCTAACAAAGATGCAGTTTTTTATGAACATCTTTCTTTTTCCTTTTCATAGTAAAAACAAAACAAAAAAAACAATTAGTTACTAAATACCAACAAAAGAAAGCTCTATCTGTCTTAGAAATGGTATACAATTCATTTGGGTATAGTGTTGCATGGCTGAGTAATTGTCAGTAAAACTATCAGCAATGGGAACTGAAAAATGACCTGGTAATAAAAGGGTATTACAGGATTGTACTCAAGTTGTTTATGACTCATCTGGTCAATGTCCTTGGTAAACCCTCAATCTGCTTTTGTAAAGGGGCTTAGAATTATAACTTTTTGGTTTAAACATACTGGAAAACGACACCAATAGAAACTCTCTTATGAATATGTTTTTTTCCAAGAAGAAGCAATGTACATATTGACTTAAAAAATGCAGCACGTCCCCGAAACAGAGAATCGTTCAATTTAAATGATTGCAGGGACCTTTCCGATAACAAGAATGTGATCAGGAAATCCATCATAATACAGCATAACTATTACTCAGTACAAAGTGGGCATGCCACAAATTATTGTCATTCCTGCCAGGTATAGATTAAGTTGTGCAGGGCAGATATTAATCTCCTGGCCAGCCGAGCTGAAGTGTGTAATGATTGAGAACGCTTGTAATGATGCAAGAGATGCATAATATTCAATCAGCTGCATTGTGATAAAGTACTCATTGATCTGTGTTACAAAGTCCCTTTCATATTTTTTCCCTATTCCAAGCGGTGTATTCATCAATCTCTAGATATAATCTCCCATGAGATAACACCCAGTGCTCTGTTTTTGTGCGAGCTGATACATCAGTGTCACAAACAGCTTTGCTGGTCGCTGAACCAACCCCACAGAATAACACAGTGGAAAGTGATATTATCTCACCAGATATAGGAACCTGGTGTTTGATGAATAGCACCCCCTGCCACACTATGCCAGGATTAAGGATTCTGGGGGAATATGCATTGTTGGACATGCTATTTTTGTGCCTGTCACATGTGCAGCTGTGTTTATTCTTAAAGAAAACCTGTCATGAGAAAATATGGTGGCCACCATTGCTGACTTTCCTTTCTGAAAATGTGACCTGGCTGCTTGTCATGGTGATCTTCTTGCTTCAATACCTAGGAACCAACTTCTAAACCAATGCTTAAAAAAAAAAAAATACCAAAACATTATAAAGCACGGAGATGTGCTTTAAAAAATACACTTAGTGCTCTCTTTTTCTAATACACATTTTGAAGGAGAGGGCATTAAAAAAAAGCCAAGAGAAGATTCCAGTCATTTGACCTATCAAAGCCACATGGCCAGCCCTTCCCCAGTCATAGAACTTTCTCTGCTGCATTAAATAAAGAGAACTCTGTGGGGAATTGTCCAGCCTTGTTTATTAAAACTTCTCAATGTCAATCATCCATGGCAACCATTTTTAATCTTTCTTAACCTGGGTTCTGTTTTTTGAGGTCCCTGGAGCTGTTGGGAATGATCTCTGGCTTAATTATGTCTTCATATTTGTGGCAGTAACTTTATTTAGCAGAGTCAAGGTGCCTTTTACCCACTGACCACCAATCTAAGGGGAACCATCTTGCACTGAATACCAATATAAGCAGCATCTTTTACTAGTGACCAGTAATCTAAGGAGGGACCTTTTGCACTAACCACCAATGTAAGGAGCACCTTTTCCCACTGACCTTCAATTTAAGAGGGGATTTTTTGCACTGACCACCAGTGTAAGAAGGCCCTTCTTTACTGTGCACCAAGGTAAGGGGGACCTCCTTGCATTGACTACCAATGTAAGGAGCACCTTCCACCACTGACGACCATTCTAAGGGGGAGGATTTTCTTTGCACTGACCACCATTGTAAGGAGGCCTTTTTCTACAGTCCACCAATGTAAGGGGGATCTCCTCGCACTGGCAACCAATGTAAAGAGTACCCTCTACCACTGATCACCATTCTAAGGGGGAATCTTTCGCATTGACTACTATTGTAAGGAGCACCTTCTCCCACTGACCACCAATCTAGAGAGGCACCTTTTGCTCAAAATTTTTGGGGGGGCGCAAACAAAAAAACCCGATCAATTGCAGCCTCACTGTACCATCAATCGCAGCCACTGGGCCATCAAACACAGCCACTGGGCCATCAAACACAGCCACTGGGCCATCAAACGCAGCCACTGTGCCATCAATTGCCGCCACTGTGTCATCAAATGCAGCCACTGTGCCCCATAAAATGCAGCCACTGCTCCCCATCAAACGCAGCCACTGTGCCTTCAATTGCCGCCACTGTGTCATCAAATGCCACTGTGCCCCATAAAACGCAGCCACTGCTCCCCATCAAAAGCAGCCACTGTGCCATCAATTGCCGCCACTGTGCCATCAATTGCCGCCACTGTGCCATCAATTGCCGCCACTGTACCATCAAATGCAGCCACTGTGCCCCATAAAACGCAGCCCCTGTGCCATAAAACACAGCCCCTGTGCCATAAAACGCAGCCCCTGTGCCATCAATTGCCGCCACTGTGCCATCAATTGCCGCCACTGTGCCATCAATTGCCGCCACTGTGCCATCAGTTGCCGCAACTGTGCCCATCAAACGCAGGCACAGTGCCCATCAATTGCCACCACTGTGTCCATCAATTGCTCCCACTGTGCCTCTTCAAACGCAGCCAAATGCATCCCTGCCCAGCCCGCCACTGCCACCCACCACTTACCAGTTCAAAGGCACGGCGCCGCTTGTCTCGTCTGATTCCACCCGTCGACTCCAGTCCACCCCCACTCTGGCCAGGACCCGGAAGTGATGAGTGCTCACTGCTCAGTGTCCTCTCCTTCGGTCCCAGAGTCGACTCCACCCCCACATGATGATGTCAGTGAATTAGGATTCAGACACACTCGCCGCCCACTGTCCTCTCTTCCTTCCCCCCCAGGGCTTCAATCTTAGCCAGTTAATCTGGCATATTAGCAAATGAGAGAATAGTGGTTGTGTTTGCGGGTGCAGAGCTTGCACTCCGACACAGGCAAATAAGCTTCCCATAGACCGCCGCATGTCTGGCGCGTGGTCACTCTTAAAGTGACAATTTTTTTTTTTTTAAACAGATTGGGGGGGGGGGGGGCAGGGCCCGAGCATCCCCTATGGACGGGCCGCCACTGTAGGGAGGCCCTTCTATGCTGTCCAACAATATAGGAAGGCCCTTTTCTACTGTCCAACAATATAGGAAGGACCTTCTCTACTGTCCACCAATGTAAGAAGGACCTTCTCGCAGTGAACACTGATGTAAAGAGGACCTTCCCCCACTAATATAGGTAGGCCCTTCTCTACTGTCCACCAGTGTAAGGAGGACTTCCTCCCTCTGACCACCAATCTAAGGGGAAGATCGCCACTGACCACCAATGTAAGGAGGCCCTTCTTCTCTGTCCACCAGTGTACAGAGACAGTACAATTTCACTGTGTGCTTTTGCTTACTGATCATTAACAGCTTGCCGACCGCCGCATGTAGATTTACGTGGACAGAATGGCACAGCTGCGCAAATGAGCCTACCTGTATGTCCCTTTGAATTTGCCGCCGTGCCATCGCGTGCGCCCGCCGCGAGCTCCGTGAGTAGGATCGCGGGTCCTGTGGACTTGATGTCCGCGGGGATACCCGCGATCGTCTCACAGAGAGGAAGAACGGGGAAATGCTATTGTAAACAAGCATTTCCCTGTTCTGCCTAGTGACACTGTCACTGATCACAGCTCCCTGTAATCGGGAGCTGTAATCAATGTTGTGTCACACACAGCCCCTCCCCCCCACAGTTAGAATCACTCCCTGGGACACACTTAACCCCTACAGCGCCACCTAGTGTTAACCCCTTCACTGCCAGTCACATTCACACAGTAATCAATGCATTTTTAATAGCACTGATCGCTGTATAAATGTGAATGGTCCCAAAAATGTGTCAAAATTGTCCGATGTGTCCGCCATTACTAGTAAAAAAAAAATTATTAATAAAAATGCCATAAAACTATCCCCTATTTTGTAGACGATATAACTTTTGTGCAAACCAATCAATAAACGCTTATTGCGATTTTTTTTTTTTTACCAAAAATATGTAGAAATATACGTATCGGCCTAAACTGAGGAAAAAAATGTTTTATTATATATTTTTTGGGGATATTTATTATAGCAAAAAGTAAAAAATAATGTGTTTTTTTCTAAATTGTCGCTCTTTTTTTTATTAATAGCGCAAAAAATAAAAACCGCAGAGGTGATCAAATACCACCAAAAGAAAGCTCTAATTGTGGGAAAAAAAGGACACCAGTTTTGTTTGGGAGCCATGTCGCACGACCGCGCAATTGTCAGTTAAAGCGACGCAGTACTGAATCGCAAAAAGTGCTCTGGTCTTTGGCCAGCCAAATGGTCCAGGGCTGAAGTGGTTAATTATGGATTTGTGATTATTACTGAAAATGATTTTGTTATATAGAGCAAGGGGATTTCAAAAAATTATCCACTCTTGGTGTCCGATATGGATCCCTATTTTTGAAAAAGTAACGAACTTATTTTAGCCGAATCCAAAGATATTTTGAAGAAAAGTGTGATTAAAAAAAACTCCATTTTCAAGTATATATATATATTTGCTTTTATTATTATTTTTTTAACACTTAAACAGACCTGATGAAGGGGGAGTCCTTAGTGCCCCAAAACGTGTTGGCCTCTTTTTCTACTGAAACTTCAAATAAAATACAAATATACTTACCTTTATTGGATACTTGGCACTCCTTTTTTCTTTCGTTTCTTCCACCCTAAACAATAACACCCCTCCCCACCTCTCCATCCTAAACAATAACCCCCTCCCCACCCTAAACAATAACCCCCTCTCCACCAAACAAAAGTTAAAGGTACAGTGTTTAAAAAAAATAAAAAATTAAAATAGGTATCGGTAATTGGTATCGGCGAGTACTTGAGGAAAAGTATCGGTACTTGTACTCAATGTTAAAACACTGGTATCTGTGCAACCCTAGTGTAAATATATATTTATAAATGTAAAATATTTGTGATTTGTGAACCTTGGTAAAAAAAAATACATTTTAACATATAGATAATAGTAGTATGTATGTATATATACAGTCAGGTCCATAAATATTGGGACATCAACACAATTCTAACCTTTTTGGCTCTATACACCACCACAATGGATTTGAAATGAAACAAACAAGATGTGCTTTAACTGCAGAGTTTCAGCTTTAATTTGAGGGTATTTACATCCAAATCAGGTGAACGGTGTAGGAATTACAACAGTTTGTAGATGTGCCCCCCACTTTTTAAGGGACCAAAAGTAATGGGACAATAGGCTGTTCCATGGCCAGGTGTGTGTTATTCCCTCATTATCCCATTTACAAGGAGCAGATAAAAGGTCCAGAGTTCATTTCAAGTGTGCTATTTGCATTTGGAATCTGTTGCTGTCAACTCTCAATATGAGATCCAAAGAGCTGTCACTACCATTGAAGCAAGCCATAATTAGGCTAAAAAAACAAAACAAACCCATCAGAGAGATAGCAAAAACATTAGGTGTGGCCAAATCAACTGTTTGGAACATCCTTAAAAAGAAAGAATGCATCGGTGAGCTCACAAACACCAAAAGACCCGGAAGACCACGGAAAACAACTGTGGTGGATGACCGAAGAATTCTTTCCCTGGTGAAGAAAACACCCTTCACAACAGTTGGCCAGAGCAAGAACACTCTCCTGGAGGTAGGTGTTTGTGTGTCAAAGTCAACAATCAAGAGAAGACTTCACCAGAGTGAATACAGAGGGTTCACCGTTGGTGAGCCTCAAAAAAGGGAAGGCCAGATTAGAGTTTGCCAAACAACATCTAAAAAAGCCTTCACAGTTCTGGAACAACATCCTATGGACAGATGAGACCAAGATCAAACTTGTACCAGAGTGATGGGAAGAGAAGAGTATGGAGAAGGAAAGGAATTGCTCATGATCCAAAGCATACCACCTCATCAGTGAAGCATGGTGGTGGTAGTGTCATGGCGTGGGCATGTATGACTGCCAATGGAACTGGTTCTCTTGTATTTATTGATGATGTGACTGCTGACAAAAGCAGCAGGATGAATTCTGAAGTGTTTCGGGCAATATTATGTGCTCATATTCAGCAAAATGCTTCAGAACTCATTGGACGGTGCTTCACAGTGCAGATGGACAATGACCCGAAGCATACTGCGAAAGCAACCAAAGAGTTTTTTAAGGGAAAGAAGTGGAATGTTATGCAATGGCCAAGTCAATCACCTGACCTGAATCCGATTGAGCATGCATTTCACTTGCTGAAGACAAAACTGAAGGGAAAATGCCCCAAGAACAAGCAGGAACTGAAGACAGTGGGAGTAGAGGCCTGGCAGAGCATCACCAGGGATGAAACCCAGCGTCTGGTGATGTCTATGCGTTCCAGACTTTAGGCTGTAATTGACTGCAAAGGATTTGCAACCAAGTATTAAAAGGTGAAAGTTTGATGGATGATTGTAAATCTGTCCCATTACTTTTGGTCCCTTAAAAAGTGGGAGGCACATCTACAAACTGTTGTAATTCCTACACCGTTCACCAGATTTGGATGTAAATACCCTCAAATTAAAGCTGAAAGTCTGCAGTTAAAGCACATCTTGTTTGTTCCATTTCAAATCCATTGTGGTGGTGTATAGAGCCAAAAAGATTAGAATTGTGTTAATGTCCCAATATTTATGGACCTGACTATATATATATATATATATATATATATATATATATATATATATATATATATATATATATATATATATATAATCACACTTTGAAGTGAAATCGACACTGCCATAGTACCTTTTTGTTTTGTGTTCTGTACCACTTGGAATATACCCTTTCCCCCAAAATCAGGGGCATCCTTGCTGTGTACCCCCTTTTTTTTCCTGTTTTTCCCATTCTCTGGGCCTCGTTATCTGTCCCCGCTTGGTGGCCCTTGTAGGTGCTCCGGCCACCTGGTCGGTCGGGGCCGATGGTCTCTTTGGAGCGTGCTCCCTGCCTCAACCCCGGGTGAGATTCAGTGTACCCGGACCAACATTGCACCACATTGTATGGGTTATCATTCACCCATGCATCGTTTGTGAGTATATCTAAACTAATTTGCATTTTTATGCGTCCATTTTCCCCATACTTTTACTGACACACAGTTATTCTTTCAATGCAGCTACACTGCATCAGACTCCTGACGATTGGTTTCAAGCCAAGAAACGCGTAGAGTTAACATCTATCGATGCATACATCTATTTACTGTACCATGTGTTACACTACTTTATCATGTCTTGTACATGTATAATCATTATTCAAACCATGTCTGTAAACCTCGTATGTCAACATGCCTCATTGTAGCCCAAATGTTTTCCTTTTATCATGTATGTGGTTTTATGATCTCTCTGTATTAAACTATGTATCATTTTCTTGCAATATATTTTGTGGGTATCATCATTCAATACAGGATTAACTCTAGACATCCTACCATCACAGTTTTTATTATGTGGACATATTCACCAACATGTCTCACACAAAGTCCCGCCCCCATTCTCTATTTTTTTGCACATTATGGGATGGAGGCATGTTGGTGCATTCACACAAAATGAGTGGACAGGTCACAACCCCAATTTGACATATAATTACCAGGGTGGCAGACACCTGTTCCCTGTGACCTGACAATCCACCTATCAAACTCATACCTTCCAATCCCATTCACTTTCCTTATGCCATACCTACCCAGTTCCTATCCTATCCATTCCTCACACTGTTACATTATTAATCCCTTTATTTTTGTTTTGCTTTGTTGTCTTCCTCTTCCCCTTGGTATCTTTCATGTTATAGAGACCGATGGTCCCCCTCTCGCTTACTGACTTACTTCAGTGCAAGAGTTACACTAACACAGCTATTGATACCGTTAGCTTATCCTATTTGTTTTTTTGTTTTTGTTTTGTTTTTTTTTTTGTTTTTGTTATTTCTCTTTTTAGCTAAACTAATACTGATTCAATTCAGGGCTGAAAATTTGTGTCGTCATTGTCCCCCCTTTAGTCAGGCAAATACTGATTCAATTCAGGTCTAAAGTTGTCCTTCTTTGTTGTTTGTTTTTTGTCCTTTGTTTCTTTTTTCTTTGCTTGTTGGGTTTATTTGTTTTCCCTTTAGGCCCCTTTCACACTTATACGACTTGTCCCACGATTTTGTACTGCAAAATCGTATGACAAGTCATTCTCCATGATTTTCAATGACTACCATTCATATTGGCACGACTTTAAGTCGTGCCGACTTGAAAGTAGTCCCTGCACTACTTTGGTCCAACTTCTATGCGAGTTGTACTCCATAGACCTCAATGTTAAACCCTGAAGTAGCATGCAAGCCGTGCCTGAAAAATATATAGACACGACTTCAGCACGACTTTGTAAGCACAAGCCTGGCTCCCTGATCGGGAAAGGAAAACTTTTTTTTCCTTTCCCGATGAGCGACAGGCAGTGCTGACAGCTGTCTGGTATGAATCCAGAGGGGGAACTCCACGCCAAGTTTTAAATGAAAAAACCGGCGTGGGTTCCACCCCAGGGGCATACCAGGCCCTTAGGTCTGGTATGGATCTAAGAGGAACCCCCTACGCCGAAAAATCGGCGTGGTGTCCCCCCAAAATCCATACCACGCCCTTATCCGTGCATGCAGCCCGGCCGGTCAGGAATGGGGGTGGGGACGAGCGAGCACCCCCCCCCTCCTGGACCGTACCAGGCCGCATGCCCTCAACATTGGGGGTGGGTGCTTTAGGACATGGGGGGCACCCTGCCGGCCCCCCCACCCCAAAGCACCTTGTCCCCATGTTGATGAGGACAAGGGCCTCTTCCCGACAACCCTGGCCGTTGGTTGTCGGGGTCTACGGGCGGGGGGCTTATCGGAATCCGGGAGCCCCCTTTAATAAGGGAGCCCCCAGATCCCGGCCCCCCACCCTATGTGAATGAGTATGGGGTACATGGTACCCCTACCCATTCACCTAGGGAAAAAAGCGTCAATAAAAAACACAGTACACAGGTATTTAAAATAATTTATTAGGCAGCTCCGGGATCTTCTTCCGACTTCGGGGGTCCTCTTCCGACTTCGGGGGTCTCTCCGGCGTCTCCTCCCGGTGTCCTGATCTTCTGCCGGCTCCTCCGCTTTCTTCTGCAGCTCAATTGCTAGCGGTGGTCCGGACTTCTGTCTTCTGCCTTCTTCTTTTCTTCCAGAGATGTTGACACGACGCTCTCTCCAGCTGGAATGGTCTCTGAACGCTCCGCAACAGACTTATATAGGCGGTGACCCCGCCCCCTTATGAGGTCACTGTCCCGGGGCATGCTGGGACTGTGCCGTCATAAGGGGGCGTGGTCATCACCCGGTGACCACGCCTCCTAAAACGTACAGTGCCTTGCGAAAGTATTCGGCCCCCTTGAACTTTTCAACCTTTTGCCACATTTCAGGCTTCAAACATAAAGATATAAAATTTTTATTTTTTGTGAAGAATCACCAACAAGTGGGACACAATTGTGAAGTGGAACGAAATCTATTGGATTGTTGAAACTTTTTTAACTAATAAAAAAATGAAAAGTGGGGCGTGCAAAATTATTCGGCCCCCTTGCGTTAATACTTTGTAGAGCCACCTTTTGCTGCGATTACAGCTACAAGTCGCTTGGGGTATGTCTCTATCAGTTTTGCACATCGAGAGACTGAAATTCTTGCCCATTCTTCCTTGCAAAACAGCTCGAGCTCAGTGAGGTTGGATGGAGAGCGTTTGTGAACAGCAGTTTTCAGCTCTTTCCACAGATTCTCGATTGGATTCAGGTCTGGACTTTGACTTGGCCATTCTAACACCTGGATACGTTTATTTTTGAACCATTCCTTTGTAGATTTTGCTGTATGTTTGGGATCATTGTCTTGTTGGAAGATAAATCTCCGTCCCAGTTTCAGGTCTTTTGCAGACTCCAACAGGTTTTCATCCAGAATGGTCCTGTATTTGGCTGCATCCATCTTCCCCTCAATTTTAACCATCTTCCCTGTCCCTGCTGAAGAAAAGCAGGCCCAAACCATGATGCTGCCACCACCATGTTTGACAGTGGGGATGGTGTGTTGAGTGTGATGAGCTGTGTTGCTTTTACGCCAAACATATCGTTTTGCATTGTGGCCAAAAAGTTCGATTTTGGTTTCATCGGACCAGAGCACCTTCTTCCACATGTTTGGTGTGTCTCCCAGATGGCTTGTGGCAAACTTTAGACGAGACTTTTTATGGATATCTTTGAGAAATGGCTTTCTTCTTGCCACTCTTCCATAAAGGCCAGATTTGTGCAGTGTACGACTGATTGTTGTCCTATGGACAGACTCTCCCACCTCAGCTGTAGTTCTCTGCAGTTCATCCAGAGTAATCATGGGCCTCTTGGCTGCATCTCTGATCAGTCTTCTCCTTGTCTGAGCTGAAAGTTTAGAGGGACAGCCAGGTCTTGGTAGATTTGCAGTGGTCCGATACTCCTTCCATTTCAAAATGATCGCTTGCACAGTGCTCCTTGGGATGTTTAAAGCTTGGGAAATCTTTTTGTATCCAAATCCGGCTTTAAACTTCTCCACAACAGTATTACGAACCTGCCTGGTGTGTTCCTTGGTCTTCATGCTCTCTGCGCTTTCAACAGAACCCTGAGACTATCACATAGCAGGTGCATTTATACAGAGACTTGATTACACACAGGTGGATTCTATTTATCACCATCAGTCATTTAGGACAACATTGGATCATTCAGAGATCCTCGCTGAACTTCTGGAGTGAGTTTTCTGCACTGAAAGTAAAGGGGGCCGAATAATTTTGCACGCACCACTTTTCAGTTTTTTATTTGCTAAAAAAGTTTAAAATATCCAATAGATTTCGTTCCACTTCACAATTGTGTCCCACTTGTTGGTGATTCTTCACAAAAAATTAAAATTTTATATCTTTATGTTTGAAGCCTGAAATGTGGCAAAAGGTTGAAAAGTTCAAGGGGGCCGAATACTTTTGCAAGGCACTGTAACAGTCCCAGCATGCCCAGGGACTGTGACGGCATAAGGGGGCGGGGTCACCGCCTATATAAGTCCGTTGCGGAGCGCACAGAGACCATTCTGGCTGGAGAGAGCGTCGTGTCAACATCTCTGGAAGAGAAGAGGGAAGAAGACGATCCAGAGGTCCGGACCACCGCTGGCAAAAGAGCGCCAGAAGATAGCGGTGGAGCCGGCAGAAGATGCGGACACTGGGAGAAGACGCCAGAGAGACCCCCGAAGTCGGAAGAGGACCCCCGAAGTCGGAAGAAGATCCCGGAGCTGCCTAATAAATTATTTTAAATACCTGTGTACTGTGTTTTTTATTGACGCTTGTTTCCCTAGGTGAATGGGTAGGGGTACCATGTACCCCATACTCATTCACATAGGGTGGGGGGCCGGGATCTGGGGGCCCCCTTATTAAAGGGGGCTCCCAGATTCCGATAAGCCCCCCGCCCGCAGACCCCGACAACCAACGGCCAGGGTTGTCGGGAAGAGGCCTTTGTCCTCATCAACATGGGGACAAGGTGCTTTGGGGTGGGGGGGCGCAGGGCGCTAGTTCGTCCCCACCCCCATTCCTGACCGGCCGGGCTGCGTGCTCGGATAAGGGTCTGGTATGGATTTTGGGGGGACCCCCACGCCGATTTTTCGGCGTAGGGGGTTCCCCTTACAATCCATACCAGACCTAAGGGCCTGGTATGCCCCTGGGGGGGGAACCCACGCCAGTTTTTTTATTTAAAACTTGGCGTGGAGTTCCCCCTTATGATTCATACCAACTACTGTATGTTTTCATTTGTTAATGCCAAAAACGTGGCAAAGTAGTACTGCTCCCAAATCGCGGTAAAATCGCGGCGAAATCGCGGTAAAATCGTGCGACTTTGAAGTCGTATAAGTGTGAAAGGGGCCTCAGTCAGACAATATAAACTGATTTAATTCAGGGCTAAAGCTGCTCTTTACTTTTGTTATTATTTTTGTTTTATTTATCCTTTTATCTGCCTAACTGGTCTCCCATTTTCTACCTTTTCATTCTCTGTTTGCCCCTTAGTCATACCAGATACTTATCCAGGATTACAGTTTATTCCATCCACACTCTCTTGCTAAATGACTTCATTCATTGCAAGATTTTGTGGCTACTATGTCACTCTCTGCCAATCACTGTTTCCAATCAGGGCAGAGACCACCAGCCTTCACATGTTCACATGGCTTGCTTATTTTATTCATTTTGCCCTTCCCTTTATTTTCCCTTTCTTTTGTATTCATTGCATGTATATTTTTTATTCTCCTTGACCATTCACGCTGTCTGTTTGCTGCTCTCTGGATGCAGTTGGTGCCGGGATCCATCTGGTCTTCTCCCGGGGTTGCGATGCGCCCAGTCCATTACCCGCCACCCGCCCCACCACTGACGGGGGCGGGCCCTGGCCTCGACGCATCGGCGTCATCACTCCCACGTCCCGCCTCCGGCTGCCGTAGGCGGAGCCTATTGGTGATTTACGAACCAGGACCTTGACGCTGCTGGGTTGGGGGGTGGCCACACGATGTTCTTGGCTACCCGCCCCCCGCCGCGTCATCAGGTCCGCCTATGACGTTGGCGTGAGCGCGCCCCTAGCCCTCGGCTTTATAACGGCCGTCACTGGCCGGGCACCTCGTGCGCTCACCATGTCTCTTCGGGGCACGTCACCTGGCCCGGCTATCTCACCACAGGTAACTTCCTTATACACTTTCACACTTCTCCACTGACATCTGCAGTGGCTTCCTGGTTTTGCACACTCACATCTCGGTTCACATATTTCTTTCTTTTGTGATGGGCTATTCCAACTACTCATACTTATGCATACTCTGGGCCCCATTCCTCGTCTTTTCTTCTCTATTCACTCCCTTATTTTCACTCAAGTCACTCACATTCTCATCTCCTTTTTTCATTCCCAGCGTTTTTCCCATTCTCTGGGCCTCGTTATCTGTCCCCGCTTGGTGGCCCTTGTAGGTGCTCCGGCCACCTGGTCGGTCGGGGCCGATGGTCTCTTTGGAGCGTGCTCTCTGCCTCAACCCCGGGTGAGATTCAGTGTACCCGGACCAACATTGCACCACATTGTATGGGTTATCATTCACCCATGCATCGTTTGTGAGTATATCTAAACTAATTTGCATTTTTATGCGTCCATTTTCCCCATACTTTTACTGACACACAGTTATTCTTTCAATGCAGCTACACTGCATCAGACTCCTGACGATTGGTTTCAAGCCAAGAAACGCTTAGAGTTAACATCTATCGATGCATACATCTATTTACTGTACCATGTGTTACACTACTTTATCATGTCTTGTACATGTATAATCATTATTCAAACCATGTCTGTAAACCTCGTATGTCAACATGCCTCATTGTAGCCCAAATGTTTTCCTTTTATCATGTACACTACCGTTCAAAAGTTTGGGGTCACATTGAAATGTCCTTATTTTTGAAGGAAAAGCACTGTACTTTTAAATGAAGCTAACTTTAAACTAGACCTAACTTTAAACAAATATACTCTATACATTGCTAATGTGGTAAATGACTATTCTAACTGCAAATGTCTAGTTTTTGGTGCAATATCTACATAGGTGTATAGAGGCCCATTTCCAGCAACTATCACTCCAGTGTTCTAATGGTACAATGTGTTTGCTCATTGGCTCAGAAGGCTAATTGATGATTAGCAAACCCTTGTGCAATCATGTTCACACATCTAAAAACAGTCTAGCTCCTTCCAGAAGCTACAAAACTGACCTTCCTGTGAGCAGATTGAGTTTCTGGAGCATCACATTTGTGGGGTCAATTAAACGCTCAAAATGGCCAGGAAAAGAGAATTTTCATCTGAAACTCGACAGTCTATTCTTGTTCTTAGAAATGAAGGCTATTCCATGCGAGAAATTGCAAAGAAATTGAAGATTTCCTACAATGGTGTGTACTACTCCCTTCAGAGGACAGCACAAACAGGCTCTAACCAGAGTAGAAAAAGAAGTGGGAGGCCGCGTTGCACAACTAAGCAAGAAGATAAGCACATTAGAGTCTCTAGTTTGAGAAACAGACGCCTCACAGGTCCCCAACTGGCATCTTCATTAAATAGTACCCGCAAAACACCAGTGTCAACATCTACAGTGAAGAGGCGGCTGCGGGATTTTGGGCTTCAGGGCAGAGTGGCAAAGAAAAAGCCATATCTGAGACTGGCCAATAAAAGAAAAAGATTAAGATGGGCAAAAGAACACAGACATTGGACAGAGGAAGACTGGAAAAAAGTGTTGTGGACGGATGAATCCAAGTTTGAGGTGTTTGGATCACAAAGAAGAACGTTTGTGAGACGCAGAACAAATGAAAAGATGCTGGAAGAATGCCTGACGCCATCTGTTAAGCATGGTGGAGGTAATGTGATGGTCTGGGGTTGCTTTGGTGCTGGTAAGGTGGGAGCTTTGTACAGGGTAAAAGGGATTCTGAATAAGGAAGGCTATCACTCCATTTTGCAACGCCATGCCATACCCAGTGGACAGCGCTTGATTGGAGCCAATTTCATCCTACAACAGGACAATGACCCTAAACACACCTCCAAATTGTGCAAGAACTATTTACAGCAGAAGCAGGCAGCTGGTATTCTATCGGTAATGGAGTGGCCAGCACAGTCACCAGATCTGAACCCCATTGAGCTGTTGTGGGAGCAGCTTGACCGTATGGTACGCCAGAAGTGCCCATCCAACCAATCCAACTTGTGGGAGCTGCTTCTAGAAGCGTGGGGTGCAATTTCTCCAGCTTACCTCAATAAATTAACAGCTAGAATGCCAAAGGTGTGCAATGCTGTAATTGCTGCAAAAGGAGGATTCTTTGATGAAAGCAAAGTTTGATGTAAAAACAATGTTATTTCAAATACAAATCATTATTTCTAACCTTGTCAATGTCTTGACTCTATTTTCTATTCATTTCACAACGTATGGTGGTGAATAAGTGTGACTTTTCATGGAAAACACAAAATTGTTTGGGTGACCCCAAACTTTTGAACGGTAGTGTATGTGGTTTTATGATCTCTCTGTATTAAACTATGTATCATTTTCTTGCAATATATTTTGTGGGTATCATCATTCAATACAGGATTAACTCTAGACATCCTACCATCACAGTTTTTATTATGTGGACATATTCACCAACATGCCTCACACAAAGTCCCGCCCCCATTCTCTATTTTTTTGCACATTATGGGATGGAGGCATGTTGGTGCATTCACACAAAATGAGTGGACAGGTCACAACCCCAATTTGACCCTCAAATTAAAGCTGAAAGTCTGCAGTTAAAGCACATCTTGTTTGTTCCATTTCAAATCCATTGTGGTGGTGTATAGAGCCAAAAAGATTAGAATTGTGTTGATGTCCCAATATTTATGGACCTGACTATATATATATATATATATATATATATATATATATATATATATATATATATATATAATCACGCTTTGAAGTGAAATCGACACTGCCATAGTACCTTTTTGTTTTGTGTTCTGTACCACTTGGAATATACCCTTTCCCCCAAAATCAGGGGCATCCTTGCTGTGTACCCCCTTTAAAATGTAGGTGGGCAAGGTAAATTAAGTAAAAATCCTAAGATATCCTTGATTCAATTGGTCGATTTATACCTGATGCTAAAATAATGCAAACCGTTGTTTTTAAATTTTAACCACACTAGTACTAAAGTTTTATTTTTAAATGTTAGTTGTACCTGATAGTAGGACATTATTCAGTGTTAAAATCAAATTGCAGCACGACATGCTGTTCACAAGCAGTGCACAGTCAGGGCCAAGGGCTGTTGAAATTCTCTTTTTATATTTTAAAAGCAGCTATATTGCCATCTACTGGTCAAATATAGCTTTTTCTTTTCTTTTGCTGTTTTGAAAATGTGCTGTTTTGTGAGTGTATTGCTGCAAATGCTGCAATATCCAATTCAAAGTTTTTGGATTAAGATTATCCCTTTTTGAGTGATTATCCCTGTATTAAAGTGTCCCCACTCTGGAGCACAAGGTGCACCTTTGGGTAGCAGCATTAGTCTGAAGGGAGAGGAGTGTTAGACGCAGATTTAAATACATTACCAAATTGAAGCCAAACTCCAGTCAATTCTTAATAGGCAGCAGGGGTGTATTATGAAATAAGTGGACACGTGTGCAAGATAAAAAGTGGGCCCTAGGCACAGAAAATAATGCAACGCAGCTTTAATTGCGCTAAATGTTGGACGTGGCTAAATGGGGTGTGGTTTAATAGTCTGAGATTACTTAGAATACATAGTGCAGAATGCAGTAATGTTAAATAGGGAATGTATAGTACGGAGTGTATGGTGGTGGGTAGTATGTGCAGGAGAGGAGTGGGGTGTGTTTGGTGGTGGGCAGTATGTGCAGGGAGAGGTGTATGGAGATGGGTAGTATGTGCAGGGAGAGGAGTGTGGAGTGTACAGCATTGTGTAGTATGTGCAGGGAGAGGAGTGTGGAGTGTACAGCAGTGCGTAGTATGTGCAGGGAGAGGAGTGTGGAGTGTATGGTAGTGGGTATTATGTGCAGGTGAGGAGTGCGGAGTGTACAGTGGTGGGTATTATGTTCAGGATTGTGTCAGTAGGGCAGTCAACATTGTCAGTAGTTCTTTATTTTTATTTTTTTATCATTATTTTTTTTTTCATTTTTTCAAAATGCATTTGGTGGCCAGTGGATGGTGTCAATAGAGCAATGGACAGATTCCGATTTTTTTTATTTTTTTTTTTTTTATTTTTTTTTACAATTTATTTTTGTATTTTTTTTTCACAATGATTTTGGGGGGGGGGGGATTTGGACAGTGTCAGTAGGGCAGTGGACGGTGTCAGTAGTTTGTTTTTGTTTTTTTTGTTTTGTTTTGTTTTTTATCTTCTTATCTACTATTTATTACAATGTTTTTTGTTTGTTTTTTTTAGATATTTCTTTTAATATTTTTTTCTTCACGGTGCTTCTGTGGGGAGGGGGTGGGGGGCGTATGAGGCAGTGGATGGTGTCAGTAGGGCAGAGGTTGGTTCCAGTAGAGCAGTGGATGGTGTCAGTTTTTTATTTTTATGTATTTGGTTTTTTTTGCAATTTAATTTGTTTAAAAAAAATTGGGGGGGGGGGAGTGGACAGTGTAGACAGGGAAGGAAGGGGGGTGTCAGCAGTTTTTTTTTTAATTTTATTTTTTTACAATTATTTATTTTATTTTTTAAATTTTTAATCAGCCTTGTCGGTGGTCTTTGGGGAGATATCAGGGGTCTAAACCTCTGACATCTCCCCTTTGAGACAGAGAAAAGGACTGAGGACACAGATTCCCCTGTCCCTTTCTCTGCAGCCTCAGCACTGAAGATAAATGGACAGGAGACAGCAGTTCCCATCCATTCATAAACTAATGCAGAGTAACACACAGGTTACGCTGCTCACTTATTACAGGACACAGGAGCGATTGGTAACAAACGCTCTCAATGTCCAATTCAGACAAGGAAGGGGTCGGTAAATGACATATTTATTGGCCCCTTCCTCCGCTCTCCATCCTGAAACACCCCCCCCAGCAGCCAGCTGCGGGGAGGCGACAGGGGCAGAGAAGGAGTACAAAGCGGGCTGGGAGAGAACACAGAGAGCGGAGGAGGACACGGAGAACAGCCCAGGAGGATCGGTGTGGCAGGAGGGACAGCTGTAAGCACTGATAACCGCGGGAGGGAGAGGGGGAGAAGCGGCTGTCATACAGAGAAATCGGTGCTTACAGCTGTCCCTCCCGCCGCACCGATCCTCCCTGGCTGTGAACCAAGGGACAATCATCCATATGTGCAGGGTAGGTCACAGTGACCCCCCCTGAAGGCCCGTGTGCAGTGAACACCCTCCACATATGGATGATACGCCACTGATAGACAGTTACAGCAAAGTGATAAAGGTTTTACAAAAATAAATAGGTGTTGATCATTGTAAGCACCTGGAACTGATGCATTCTGCTAGTTCTTTTGAAAAACAGACTTACTGACTGGATAACCAGATTAAAATAGAAGAAAAATAAAATGAATGCACCCATAACATCTAAGTAATGGTAAGCTGCAATATTAATACATGTTTGTTTTTGGGTTTAATGAAGCTTTAATAGCAGCCTTCTCCTGTGTATATTCTTAGATTGCAGAATACATTTAAATTTAAAAGTTGAAAATGGAGTACAGGTTCACTTAATTATTCAGTGTAAAGAGGAACGTTAAGGATGAAGTTTTTTTTTTAATCAGAACTAGGGATAGAACATACATGAATGAAGAGTGCGCTGTGTGCTGGTGGCTACTGTGTTCTTTAAAATCTTCAATCCTGCCTCCAGATAACCCTGGCGCTATGATGTTCTGGTGGTGCGTGGGCTTAAATAAATGGCTCCACCTGTCACAGGCACTTGTCAAAAGTCCAAACTATGCCCCCTCCTCCATTTATAGAAGCTGTACTATGAGTTTCTGCAGATAAGCGCTGTATGAATGGAGGACAATTTCCATTGTGGGAACTGCCTACAGTATATGAATGGAGGAGGGGAGTGGAAAGGGCAGGCATAGTTGGCACTTTTGACAAGTGTCTGTGACCGGTTGAGCTGTGTGTATTAAGCCCCACAGCAATGGAAGATAAACCGCTGCAGGGGTATCTGGAGGGGGGAAGAGTTAAAGGAACAGAGCAGCCACCAGCACATGGGACACCCGTCATTCAAAAAAGTCACTAATGTTCAGCTTTAGGTGTTAATGTGTTTGTTTTAGGATTTGGATAAGGAATGAGTTAAATGCAAAGGGGTGTTCCAAGGGCGAGGCATTGCAAGTGTAGATTTTACGCGAACCCAATATTTAGCATTAAGCGTAACTTTAAAATGGTGCATCCCTGAGATAGAAATAGGGGGGGGGGGGGAATATAAACATCCTCTGGGCAGGGTGGTCAACATTTAACAAATATCAATTAAAGTATGTAGTATATGAAAAAAAAAGCTGGGAATACTACTATTATACTGTGTGTGTTAATTAATCAGATACAATTTTTAGAAGAAGGATGTTTTTTTGTGTTGGCTTTCCTTCTTTATCTAGCACTGGTTGATTAAAATGTTTGTGACAATAAACCATTTATTTCAAATACCTCCCTATATGAATATTCCCATTGCAACACAACTTTTTAATTTTGTAAATGAAAGTCTGTCAGTATGATGCTCATAAATTGCAGAAATATTTTTCCCATAGTACTTGATCTAAGTAAAAGCCTCTCGGAGAAGTTTGTGTGCTGCGGCATTACTGGATAAACAGTGCCTTATTTGAAGCTATTAGATTTCGTATTTGGTAGTCCAGCATGGTCTGCACACAGATTCCTAACAGCCTTAATTTCATTAGTGAGGATTTGTTTGGCCTTACAGTAAGGTAGGAGTTTCTCTAAAATGCTCTGAAGCTTGTTACTTGAAGGTCAAGTTGGCAGATGATGTCTGTTCTTATTTTAAACACTAGTATAATATTATATTCATAGGAGAGGAGAAGTCTATATTTTATGACCCTTTTTGAGCTAATTAAATAAAGTCCTTGAGTTTATGTGGGGCGGCAAAATGTTTTAGCACACAGACAACCTTTATCACAGATTTCTAGGGATGATGTACACTTTTCTGAGACTGCTGGCTCTTACCTCTGAATTCACCAGCATCTAAACAAGCCTCATGGAAGCCTATGTGGCAGAGAATAGAGGAGCGTTTAAACTGAACTTCAGTAAAAAATATTTTTTGGGGCTAAAGCGCCAGTCAAATGATAAACCTCTAATGAAGAGCATCCTATGTCTGGCTGACTGCTGTTTGCTGTATAAATCCTCCTTTCATTGAGGCAAGATACTACACAGGGTAGTGATCTTCCACCAATGTAGGGAGGCCCTTCTCTACTATCCACAACTTTAAGGAGGCCCTTCTCTACTGCCCACCAATGTAAGGAGGCCTTTCTATACTGTCCATCAATGTAAGGGTACTTTTCTCAACTGTCCACCATTGTAAGAAGGTCCTTCTCACACTGATCACCAATGTAAAGTAGACTTTCTCCCACTGACCACCAATGTAATGAGGCACTTCTCCGCTGACCACCAGTGTAAAAATACAGTACGCTATCTGCCTCTCCTCATTTTTAGTTGATTGATCTAGGGCAGTGGTTCTCAACCTGGGGGTCGAATGACGATTTGCCAGGGGTCACCGGATTCTAGGCTGTTCCTGAAGCCTGCACCGCTCTCCCAGCCTGTTTGCAGCCTCCCAGCTGGGCTGTTCCTGGAGCCCGCAGCCTCCCACTCAGCCGCCCATTAGGTTAATGGCATGGCTGGGGGGTAGAGACTAGAGGTCAGCTGACTGGTGAGGAATGTGAAGTGGGAGGGGCTGGAGGAGACCCTATCTCCTAATTTGGGCATAGGTGTCACTGCTGCGAGACACCACAGAGCTGGAGACACAGCGAAGCCAGAGATACAGTGAGTAACACTATCTGTGATTAGAGTTGCCATTAAAAGTCCCCACTACAGTTCTCAGATCAGCAGATGACCTTAATCAAGAGCACCTAACTAGACTGATCAGAACTCTCCCCAGCACTGCCACTGATCCCAACTCCCCGCCAGCACTGCCACTTATCCCAACTCCCCGCCAGCACTGCTACTCATCCCATTCCCCCCACCCCCCATCAAGGAGTAAGAAAATAAATAAAAATAGAGAATACATGGAAGGGAGAGGAAAAGAGGGGGATGAACAAAGAAAAAAGGAGAGAAAGAATAAGAGAAAAAACTAAAAAGACGGCTAGAGAGTGGGATGGGGGAAAAAAACAAGAAATTAGGATAGAGAGAGATAAAAGGGAAAGAAAGGAGAACAAAGAGAAAGAGTGGTACATTCTAAAATGTACCATAAGGGGTTTAATACTGTACGAGTGGAAGGGATAGGGGATCGCTAAATGTCTTAGGGGTTAGGTTAGGGGCGCAAATTACTTGTCTTGCTTTGGGTGGTGATGACAACCCACGCTACAAAAATAATTTTACTGTTGGGGGTCCCCATAACTTGGGAAATTTTATCAAGGGGTCACGGCACTAGAAGGGTTGAGAACCACTGTTCTAGGGCATTTATATGCATCTAAACAGGCCTCATGGAACCCTATGCCACAGAGAACATAAGAGCTCCGCTCCCTCATCACTTGCTTTGATTGACAGCAGTGGGAGCCAATGGCTCCCAGGGCTTCAGCAAAGTGAACGAGACCTGGAAGGGGGGAAAGAAACTGAAGATTTGCACGGCGCTGGATCGAATGAGAGATCAGGTAAGTAAAATGGGGGGGGGGGGGTGAGGGGAGATGCTAAAACCTAAAAGTGTTTTACCTTAATGCAAGGAATGCATTAAGGTAGAAAATGTTTAGACTTTACAACCACTTTAGGCAAGCCATACATCATGCAATTTTCTTTCCTTTAACCATGGGATGAAGGAAAGAAATTTGCTTGATTTTCCCTATCAACACATCCCTTCTGCTGCGCTATTGTATTCGGGCAGCGGGAGGTTTCCCCACCGTCAGAACACCATGATCACTACAGGCAGGTATAGCCTCCAGCAGTGATTGCATGATGTAGATAGATCTAATTCAGTACAACCAGCCTGCCCATAAATGGATTGAAATTCAGCCAGTTCCTGCTGAATAGGCCCAATTTCGGTCCATCTATAGCATACACATATAAATTTCTAATAGATGCCTCCATCCAGACTAAACTACATAGATATCAGAATCTCCCCTGCTGACTATTGCATTCAGACATCCAGGACCCACGACTGTCTGAATACCCAAGCAATAGGGTTTATTTACTAAAGCTGGAGAGTGCAAAATCAGTCCCACTTCTGCATAGAAACCAATTGGCTTCCAGGTTTTATTGGCAAAGCTCAATTGAACAAGCTTAGGTTAAAAGCTGATTGGTTTCTCTGCAGAAGTGAGACTGATTTTGCACTCTCCAGCTTTAGTAAATAAATCCCAATGACTGCATCTGATTGAATGCAGTCACTGTTTACCCAACAATTTTCCACCGGCCTCCTTTGATTTTTTTAATTGAAGTTTTTTGAGCTTTGGCAGGAAATGGAGTGGAAAGGGTTGGTGAGAGGTTTAATGTGATATATTCATAAGTAATGCTGAACCTGTAAGAAATGTGATTCTATGTTCACAAGACTGTACTGTGAAAAGTTTGTGTAATTTCTATGTGAGTTTGTTTCAATAAAAACCGTTTTGATTTTTTAAAAAAAAGTTTTTTGAGCTTGGGTGGTGCCAACAGGGCCACTCATGACTTGAATTTTGCACGATTCAGCAATCAGACACATTTCAAGCGATGCATGGCCAGCCTTTGGTATTTAAGTATGCAGCGGTCAACCTTTTTCATGGTCTCAAGGGCCCAATTCTAAACTGAAAACATTTAAACAAATAGTTTTACATAATGCAGCAACATCCACAACATAGGACATGCAACATTTAGAGGTGTTTTTTTTTTTTCCAAAGCAAATATCTAGTGCATCCGGAAAGTATTCACAGCTTCACTTTTTCCACATTTTGTTATGTTACAGCCTTATTCCAAAAATGGATTAAATTCATTATTTTCCTCAAAATTCTGAAATCAATACCCCATAATGACAATGTAAGAAGTTTGTTTAAAATCTTTGCAGATTTATTAAAAATAAAAAAGGAAAAAAAATCACATGTACATAAGTATTAACAGCCTTTGCTCAATACTTTGTTGAAGCACCTTTGCACCAATTACAGCCTCAAGTCTTTTTGAGTATGATGCTACAAGCTTGGCACACCTATTTTTGGACAATTTCTCCCATTCTTACATAGTTACATAGTAGGTGAGGTTAAAAAAAGAAACAAGTACATCAAGTCCAACCTATGTGTGTGATTATATGTCAGTGTTACATTGTTTATCCCTGTATGTTGCGGTCGTTCAGGTGCTTATCTAATAGTTTTTTGAAACTATCGATGCTCCCCGCTAAGACCACCGCCTGTGGAAGGGAATTCCACATCCTTGCCGCTCTTACAGTAAAGAACCCTCTTCATAGTTTAAGGTTAAACCTCTTTTTTTCTAAATTTATTGAGTGGCCACATGTCTTGTTAAACTCCCTTCCGCAAAAAACTTTTATCCCTATTGTGGGGTCACCAGTATGGTATTTATAGATTGAAATCATATCCCCTCTCAAGCGTCTCTTCTCCAGAGAGAATAAGTTCAGTGCTCGCAACCTTTCCTCATAACTAATATCCTCCAGACGCTTTATTAGCTTAGTTGCCCTTCTTTGTACTCGCTCTATTTTCAGTACATCCTTCCTGAGGACTGATGCCCAGAACTGGACAGCATACTCTAGGTGCAGCCGGACCAGAATCTTGTAAAGCGGGAGAATTATCATTTTATCTCTGGAGTTGATCCCCTTTTTAACGCATGCCAATATTCTGTTTGCTTTGTTAGCAACAGTTTGGCATTGCATGCCATTGTTGAGCCTATCATCTACTAAGACCCCCAGGTCCTTTTCCATCCTAGATTCCCCCAGAGCTTCTCCCCCAGTGGCTTCTTTGCAGGACCTCTCAAGCTCTATCGGGTTGGATGGGGAGCATCGGTGCGCAGCCATTTTCAGAGTTGTCCTGTAGCCACTCCTTTGTTATCTTTGCTGTGTGCTTAGGGTAATTGTCCTGTTGGATAATGAACCTTCTCTCAGTCTGAGGTCCAGAGCGCTCTGGAGCAGGTTTTCATCAAGGATGTCTGTTCATTGCTGCATTCATCTTTCCCTTGATCCTGACTAGTCTCCCAGTTCCTGCCACTGAAAAACAGCCCCACAGCATGATGCTGCCACCACCATGCTTCACTGTAGGGGTGGTATTGGCCAGGGGATGAGTGGTGCATGGTTTCCTCCAGACATGATGCTAACCATTCAGGCCAAAGAGTTTAATCTTTGTTTCATCAGACCAGAGAATTTTGTTTCTCATGGTCTGAGAGTCATTCAGGTGCCTTTTGGCAAACTCTAGGCGGGTGGTCATGTGCCTTTTACTAGGAGTAACTTTCGTCTGGCCACTCTACCATACAGGCCTTGCAGTTGTGTGAAAAAGTATTTGCCTCTTCCTGATTTTTTTGCATATTTCTCACACTTAAATGATTCAGATCATCAAACTAATTTTAATATTGCACAAAGATAACCCGAGTAAATCCAAGATGCAGTTTTTAAACTATTATTTCATTTATTAAGGGGAAAAAACAGTTCCAACCTGCCTGGCCCTATGTGAAAAAGTAATTGCCCCCTCCCATGCTGAGTCATGAATGAACTTTGATTAACCACAATTTTTTGGAAAGCGGAGTTAAATTTCATTTGCCACACCCAGGCCTGATTAATGTCCAGACGTGTTGAATGAAGAAATCACATAAATAGAAGCTGCCTAACAAAGTGAAGCACGCTAACAGATCACAAAAAGTCACACATCATGGCACAATCTAAAAAAAATCAAGAACAGATTAGAAACAAAGTAATGTACATGTATTGGTCTAGGAAGGGTTTCAAAGCCATTTCTAAGGCTTTGGAACTCCAGTGAACCATGGGGAGAGCCATTATCCACAAATGGAGATAACTTGGAACAGCGGTGAACCTTCCCAGGAGTGTCCGGCCTACCAAAATTACTCCAAGACATGAAGACGACTCATCCAGGAGGTCATAAAAGAACCCAGAACAACATCTAAAGAACTGCAGGCCTCACTTGCCTCAGGTAAGATCAGTGTTCATGATTCAACAGTAAGAAAGAGACTGGGCAAAAATTACATCCATGGGAGAGTTCCAAGGCCAAAGCCACTGCTGACCAAAAAGAACACAAAGGCTCATCTCACATTTACCAAAAAACATATGGATTATCCCCAAGACTTTGAGGCAAATATTCTGTAGACTGATGAGACAAAAGATTTACTTTTTGGAAGGTGTGTGTCTCGTTACATCTGGCGTAAAACTAATACAGCTTTTTATAACAAGAACATCATAGCAACAGTCAGACATGGTGGTGGTAGCGTGATGGTCTGGGGCTTTGCAGCTTTAAGACCTGGATGACTAACCATAATTGATGGAACCATGAATTCGGAGCTCTACCAGAAAATCCTAAAGGGGATCCCAAAGCTTCAACTTGTCTTGCATACACATGGTCACACAAACGTTGGCCAACAATTACGAATGTGGGAACGCGATGACGTACAAGATGTACGACGAGCCGATAAAAGGGAAGTTCAATAGCCAGTGCGCCACCCTTTGGGCTCCTTCTGCTTGATGCCGAGCATACGTGAACTTTTGTGCGACGGACTTGTGTACACAAGATTGGAAAGTCCAACAACAAAATTTGTTGGTGGAAAATTTGAGAACCTGCTAGCCAACATTTGTTAGCAGAAAGTCCGACAACAAATGTTCGATGGAGCGGACTTTCCGCCAACAAGCTCACATCCAACATTTGTTGTCAGAAAATCCGATCGTGTGTACGGGGCATAAGGCTGTAACATAACAAAATGTGGAAAAAGTGAAGCGCTGTGAATACTTTCCGGATGCACTGTACCTTTGTTCACTGGTATTGACTAGTATTTAGCATTTTCCCTCCTCTTTCTCCCTTAGGCCTTGTTGACACGGGGCATATGTATCTGTGCCCTGTGTAAGGGCCATGTATACCCGCATGGGAATGCACAGGGGTTCCGTTCATCCTCATGCAGGCAGTCCCATAGCTGTTAATTGAGATACAGCAGCTGCACAGACACAGCTGCTGCTCCCAATGTGACATTCATGCAGGTGTGGGCCCTGATCCCGCACAGATGTCAGATTGGGAGCAGCAGCTGTGGCTTTACGCAGCTAACTTGACCCCAGTCTTAACATAGAGAGGTAGGTGAGGGGCAATGAAGGATTCTGTGCAGGCACCTGATTATTAACTGTTGATATCATCGGTTGTTAGGTTGTCAGCGACTTGCCCACTCGGTGCCCAAGGTTGTAATGCTAAACAACAAAAAAGCTGTGGCTCTGTGTAACCAAAAAAAGGCAGACTTGTTCCAACTGCCAGCTTGTCAACAATTTTTGGGCAATTTTTAGGCAATTACATACCCCTAAAGTACACAGATGGAACCCAAGAGTACCATGGCACCCTCCTTAAAAAAAGGTTCAAATAGAGAACTGAAGTTTCCTTTTGACTGCCTCCTGAGGGATTAGAAAGGATTTTTTCTTCCCTGCTGGGGCAAATAGGACAATGTGATGGTGGTGGTGGTGGGGGGGGGGTTGCCTTACTCTGGATCAACTGTGGGTATACAGTATGTGTGTGTATATAGAGGTTTTCTATTTGTTTATTTTTTCTATTGGCACAACTAGATGGACTTGTGTACTTTTGCAACCTGACTAACTATGTAAGTGTGAGGGCCGAAAGCAACATTTTCACTAGAAAAAAGAAAAGCAATTTTCCTAGCATTTCTAAGCAGTTGCAAAGCATAACCTGCATAAGTACAAGTTGTGAGACTATAATTGGGCTTTAAAACTGCCCTGTAGCTTTCTCCTGAGCTGTTACTTGGGCTCATGCACTCAAAGAAGCTGCTCCTACAAGCATTTGAGCTTTTTTGAGCTCTTATTTTTCTCTGTCTGAAAACGCCCCTCCAAGTTAGCTAATGTGTCAACTTACACTATAGGCGTTTTCAGGAGTTCACAGGCATATGCGCTTACAGGCAGAAACCCCCGGGTTTTTGAGACAATCTTTCAAGCAGAAAAGACGATAAGCGTACAAAAACGTAAAAAAAAGAAACCTTTTAATGAGCATTCCAGCTTCCTTTTTTTTCATATTCCGTGGTTAAGAAAATTCTGTACCTCTCATGGATTACAATGAATAGACAGTAAGTTCCTAGTGGTCCTGCTGAGGAAATGCTGTGGAAATCCTGATGGAAATGCTGTGGAAATCCTGATGGAAATGCTGTGGTCAACTGTTGTACTTTTGTACATTTGGTCACAACAATTGGCCACAGAAACTGGCCAAAGTAACAGCAATTGCTGTGGCTAATGGTTGTGGCCAGAGTAATAAACTACATTTGTAGAATTAAACAATTATACAGTGGGGACGGAAAGTATTCAGACCCCTTACATTTTGCACTCTTTGTTATATTGCAGCCATTTGCTAAAATCATTTAAGTTCATTTTTTTTTCCTCATTAATGTACACACAGCACCCCATATTGACAGAAAAACACAGAATTGTTGACATTTTTGCAGATTTATTAAAAAAGAAAAACTGAAATATCACATGGTCCTAAGTATTCAGACCATTTGCTCAGTATTTAGTAGAAGCACCCTGTTGATCTAATACAGCCATGAGTCTTTTTGGGAGAGATGCAACAAGTTTTTCACACCTGGATTTGGGGATCCTCTGCCATTCCTCCTTGCAGATTTTCTCCAGTTCTGTCAGGTTGGATGGTAAACGTTGGTGGACAGCCATTTTTAGGTCTCTCCAGAGATGCTCAATTGGGTTTAAGTCAGGGCTCTGGCTGGGCCATTCAAGAACAGTCACGGAGTTGTTGTGAAGCCAATCCTTCATTATTTTAGCTGTGTGCTTAGGGTCATTGTCTTGTTGGAAGGTAAACCTTCGGCCCAGTCTGATGTCCTGAGCACTGTGGAGAAGGTTTTCGTCCAAGATATCCCTGTACTTGGCCGCATTCATCTTTCCTTCGATTGCAACCTGTTGTCCTGTCCCTGCAGCTGAAAAACACCCCCACAGCATGATGCTGCCACCACCATGCTTCACTGTTGGGACTGTATTGGACAGGGGATGAGCAGTGCCTGTTTTTCTCCACACATACCGCTTAGAATTAAGGCCAAAAAGTTCTATCTTGGTCTCATCAGACCAGAGAATCATATTTCTCACCATCTTGGAGTCCTTCAGGTGTTTTTTTAGCAAACTTGCACTGAGAAGAGGCTTCCGTCGGGCCACTCTGCCATAAAGCCCCGACTGGTGGAGGGCTGCAGTGATGGTTGACTTTCTACAACTTTCTCCCATCTCCCGACTGCATCTCTGGAGCTTAGCCACAGTGATCTTTGGGTTCTTCTTTACCTCTCTCACCAAGGCTCTTCTCCCCTGATAGCTCAGTTTGGCTGGACGACCAGCTCTAGGAAGGGTTTTGGTCGTCCAAAACGTCTTCCATTTAAGGATTATGGAGGCCACTGTGCTCTTAGGAACCTTAAGTGCAGCAGAAATTTTTTTGTAACCTTGGCCAGATCTATGCCTTGCCACAATTCTGTCTCTGAGCTCTTCAGGCAGTTCCTTTGGCCTCATGATTCTCATTTGCTCTGACATACACTGTGAGCTGTAAGGTCTTATATAGACAGGTGTGTAGCTTTCCTAATCAAGTCCAATCAGTATAATCAAACACAGCTGGACTCAAATGAAGGTGTAGAACCATCTCAAGGATGATCAGAAGAAATGGACAGCACCTGAGTTAAATATTATTTTAACAGTTTGCGCAGCACTTTAATATAAAATATATGCGTGTCACAGCAAAGGGTCTGAATGCTTAGGACTAGGGTTGTCCCGATACCGATACTAGTATCGGTATCGGCACCGATACCGAGCATTTGCCCAAGTACTTGTACTCGGGCAAATGCTCCCGATGCTTCCCCCGATACCTGGAAGTCAGCTGTGATCGGCGCGTGGGGGAGTTACAAGATTCTCCCCCCGCCGGCTTTCAGCTGCTTTAGTGACATACAGCGGTGATCGCTCACAGCTGACTGTCACTGCATCCTCCTCCATCCCCCCTCCTTTCCTCTGTGCCTCTCCGCTGTCCCCCTCCGTTCCTCTCTCCTTATCTGTCCCTCTCAGCTGTCCCCTCCGTTCTGCTTTCCTTATCTGTCCCCTCCGTTCTGCTCTCCTTATCTGTCCCCTCCGTTCTCCCCCTCCATTCCTCCGTCCCCCTCCTCCTTCCTTTGTGTATGGATAGAGTCAGCTGACTCTGTCCATTCACATAACTGAAACATTGTAATCTTCTGTGATTACTATGTGTCAGTTTATGAATGGAGAGAAGCTGCTGTCTTCTCTACATTCATTCTCAGTGCAGCTGACGCTGCAGAGAAAGGGACTGGGGAATCTCTATCCTCTGTCTCTTTCTCTGTCTCAAGGGGGAGATATCAGAGGTCTGTTAAGACCCCTGATATCTCACCAAAGCCCCCCAAAAGGGCTGATTAAAAAAAAAAAAAACAATAAAGAATAAAAAAAATATTATTGTAAAAAATAAAAATTGTAAAAAAAAAACACACACATACAACGTTCACCCCTCCCCCCCCCCCCCCCCCCCCAAAAAAAAGCAAGCACTGTTAAAAAAAAAAAAAAAAACTGTCACGTGACATTAAAAAAAAAGTATCGGTATCGGCGAGTACTTGAAAAAAAGAATCGGTACTTGTACTCGGTCCTAAAAAAGTGGTATCGGGACAACCCTACTTAGGACCATGTGATATTTCAGTTTTTCTTAAAAAACTGAACTTAAATGATTTTAGCAAATGGCTGCAATATCACAGAGTGAAAAATTTAAGGGGGTCTGAATACTTTCTGTCCCCACTATATATATATATATATATATATATATATATATATATATATATATATATATATATAAATCCTTTAAAAAAATCCATAATTACTAATAAGGTCATCAAAGGTCACAATAGGGGGATCCATGATGATTGCAGTAAAAAAAAAAAAAAAAATTCTCTTTGCTCTCACCGTGATCTCTCTACTTTCTCTCTCAATGAAAATGGTGACTGGAGGGTCTGTGAAAAAAACCACTTATGCTTGAAAACACGCAATAAAGAGTGCAAAAATGTGCAAGCTTCTTCAAGCTTTTAGGCAGAGAAATAAAAGCTCAAACACCTGTAAAAGCAGCTTTTTTTTCTGCAGTGTGCATGAGCCCTAAGGGTTCTTGGTGCTTGCATCTTTCCTACTGGAATTTTTAACCATACCTAGATTTTAAATTTAAACCAGTTTTTTCTTTGACATCCTGCATTACTAACATGAACACTTGTCTTTTCTTAAATAAAATACTTGCTTTTGCTTTTTTTCATCCATTGGTATATCCCAGTGCTGCTGATCTTCTGAGCCGCTTCCCATCTACATGCTTGTACTATAAAGATGTCTGCATGAAAGCTCTCATGGGAAGTTTTCTGATAGTGACAACCGTGGACAATTCCTGCATAATATATGTTAAAACAGCTACTTTTAGTCTCCATTGGAAGCAATGCGGTGACAGGGTGACAATGCAGGAGCACAAAGTGCCTTCTGCAGGCACAATAAGTGCCTGCAGAAGGTTTTTTATGGCAGGATCATCAGGGCTTTATTTTTTGTTTAAAGATATTGTAAAGGCAGAATATTTTTTATCTTAATGCATTTTATGCATTAAAATAAAAAAACTTCTGTGTGCACCAGCCCCCCTAATACATACCTGAGCCCATCTCTATCCAGCAATGTTGCAGAAGAAACTCGGCTGCCCAGGACTCTCCCTCCTCATTAGATGAGACAGCTGCAGAGCGCATTGGCTCCCGCTGCTGTTAATCAAAGTCATTGAGCTAATGAGGAGGGAGAGGGGGTGGGGCCTAGCCATGTCCCCGTGTCTGAATGGACACACAGAGCAGTGGCTCGGCTCGGGTGCCCCCATAGCAAGCTGCTTGCTGTGGGGGCACTCGTCAGGAGGGAGGGGCCAGGAGAGCTGAAGAGGGACCCGAGAAGAGGAGGATCTAGGCTGCTCTGTGCAAAACCACTGCACAGAGCAGGTTAGTATAACATGGTTGTTATTTTTAAGCAAAAAAATGAAACTTTAGTATCACTTTAAGCTGCTGATTAAAAAGTTTGAAAACTGACTTTTGAAGTTACAATAACATGTAAAAGTGTATATGATATTTTAGTGATTGTGTTTACAGCTTTCTAGCTAATTAAGAAGGGTCAGCATGATTGGGTTTACAAATTCTTTAACTAAGAGGGCCCAACTTTGCCTTCTGGCACACTGCTGACTTGGGTGTGCAACCTAGATGTTTACTCTTCTTTTCCTTTGCGCCTGGAACAAGAGACTGTCAGAGCTGCAGATGAGAGAGACTAAAGCCAGCTATAGACGGGAGTGATTTTCTTTTTTTTTTTTTTAAATTCTTTATTTTCCAATATATCACATACCATTTGAAACATTACTTTTTAAACATCATATCAACAAATGCACATTCTTTCTAACATGACATAGCTTTATCACTCGTTTCCTTACCAATTAGATCTAAATCTCTTCTGTTCCAAGGGCAATCATATAGTTCCCCCTTTTTCATTTCCCCTACCCCCGTTACCCCCCCCCACCCCACCAGTACAACAAAAAAAAAAATACGTTATTTACCCCACCCCCCCCTAGGGGGAGGGGGGGAGTCCCTCTCCTCAGGTCCATTCGAACTTATCTATCCCCCTTCTCCTGTTCCCTAATTCTATACTCTACTAGGGGAGACCAAGTCCTCCGATATTTCTCATCTTGTTCTTTCAGCATCATCGTCAAGTTTTCCATTTGTTGAATTTCTATGATTCTAGCCCACCATTGAGATTTAGTCGGAGGGACTGTACTCTTCCACAAGGCCGGGATACACGCCCTTGCGGCGGTGAGAAGGTGTTTGAGCAGGGACTTCCTGTATTTTTCCACCGATAGGGGGACATCATTTAATAGAAATGCAGCCGGATTGCCCCCAAGAGACACACCTGTAATCTCCTTAATCGTTTCCTCAACTATTTCCCAGAAGCCTTTAATATCCTCACATTCCCAAAATATATGTGTCATCGTTCCCACCCCCCTCTTACAACGCCAACATCTGTCTGATACTTGGGGATACATTTTTTGAAGGGCTACTGGTGTTCTGTACCATCTGGTAAGGATTTTGTATCCTCCCTCTTGGTATCTGCTGGCAATTGATGTTTTATGTACTGATTTTAATATTTTCGTCTTCTGCTTTTGAGTGAACATTACTCCTAGCTCTCTCTCCCAAGCTTGCATAAAGTTGAACTCCTGTGGCTCATCCAGGCTTGTTAATATTTCATAGAAATATGACAAGGAGTGCCTGATGTTTTCGCCATTTAGGCAGGTCCGTTCAAACCTAGTCAGCTCCCGTATTACTGCAAATTTTTTATTTTTTGAGCGGATATATGCTCCTAGCTGCATGGCCCTAAAGTAATCCAGGTCTTCTGTCACCTCTCCCTCTATCTCGCCTCTTGTCATTAGGCGACGATCCTTAGAAAAGTCTATCAGCCTGCTTTTCCCTTTGTGTTTTATTACTTCATACCTCCGATCGATTAAGCCTGGTAAGAAATCCGGAGCACCCAATACCGGGGTCATTGGGCTCGGAGTTGGTGAGAGATTTGTTTTTTTGAAGATCGTATAAATAGAGTGAATGGTTGCCCCTGTTAACGGATGTTTTTTCACTATGGTGGGTAAATCAGATTTTTTAATCCATGCTAATCCTTCCAATGGAATTTTAGACGTCGCCTGCTCTAACTGTATGTGCGGTTTCCTTACCGCGGCACACCATTCCACCACTCTCGCTAAATGTAGGGCTTCCCAGTAATGTACTGGGTCTGGGAGACCAATACCTCCTTTCCCTTTTGGGAGTACTAGGATATTTCTCCTTATCCTTGCTGGTTTGCCTGCCCATATAAACCTTAAAAACCCTGATCTAAGGTCCCTAAGAAAGTTTGATGGGATCTTTATTGGCAACGTTTGAAACAGATAGAGAATTCTGGGCATCACATTCATCTTTATAATATTTGTCCTTCCAAACCAGGTAAAGATGTCCCTATCCCATCTCCTAAAATCTTGTTTGATTTGTCTTAACAACGGGGCATAGTTTAATTCAAACATTCTACTAAGCTTCTTTGGAATTTTAGTGCCCAAATAACTTATGTGGGAATCTGTCCACCTAAAATTAAATTGTACTTTTATCCGATGTATTTCAGTTGTATCCATCTCCAACCCCATAGCTTCGGATTTAGTATAGTTTACCTTATAGTTTGCTAACTCCCCATACTCATTTAGCTCGCTTAGGAGGGAAGGGAGGGATATAGTTGGAGAGGTTATGAAGAAGATCAAATCATCCGCATATGCTGCTAATTTGTGTTCCTCTCTCTCCGTCTTAATACCCCTGATATTACAGTTCGCACGTATTTTCCTTAGGAAGGGTTCCAGTGTAAGAATGAAAATGATTGGTGAAAGAGGACACCCCTGCCGCGTTCCATTTTGTATCTCAAAGGGATCCGATAGCCTATCATTAACCTTAACCCTTGCGCTTGGAATTGAGTAAAGGTTTGAGAACCAGCTCAACATTCCTTCACCCAGTCCGATATGTTGTAAGGTTGTTTTAAGAAAGATCCAGTCAACCCTATCGAAAGCTTTTTCTGCGTCCGCTGAGAACAATACGAGGGGTTCCTGTCTGCTCTGTGCTGTATATATTGCATTTATTACTCTTTGCGTATTTTCCCTGCCTTCCCTTCCTGCCGTAAATCCCACCTGGTCTGGATGGATCAATGTCGGGATATGTTCTTCTAGTCTTAGCGCCAAGATCTTAGAAAAGATTTTTAAATCCACGTTCAGTAACGCGATTGGCCGATAGCTAGAGCATTGGGATGGATCCTTTCCTTCCTTAGGAATTACTGCTATATGTGCCAACAAAGTTTCTTTAGGTATCCTCTGCCCTTCCCGTAGGGAATTAAAAGCCGCTGTAAACCTCGGAGCCAATTTCTCAGCAAAAAATTTATAGTACATCAGAGTATACCCATCTGGGCCCGGGGCTTTCCCTACTTTTAGAAGGTTTATTGCTTTCTTAAATTCTTCTATTGAGATTGGTGTGTCTAAATCTCTTGCTACCTCCTCCGTTAGCTTTGGCATTTCTGAATTGCCCAAATATTCTTTTACCCTCTCTTGTTTGTTTCTGCACCTATGTGGGAGCTGATGACCCTCCAGCTGGTACAGAACCTCATAATACTCCTTAAAAATCTGTGCCGTCTCCTGTGAAGATTTCGCCGCCACCCCCTGCTGTGTTTTAATGCCCGTCACATGGGGTGGTGTTGTGGCATCTTTGAGGGCCTTTGCCAGCATCCTACTTGGTTTATTACCAAATTCGTATAGTGTCCGCCTACCCCTTTTTAGTTTTGCTTTAGCCTGTTCGATGAGGAGCAAGTTCAAGTCTCCTCTGAGGCCACCTAGTTTCTCCTCTAATGTCTGTGTATGGGATTTTTTATGTTCCAGTTCTACTACCCTAATTTTTTCGAGCAGATCCTCAATCTGTGCGCTAAACCTCTTCTTCCTGTGCGCCCCGAGCGATATCAGAACTCCCCTCATCACACACTTGTGTGTCTCCCACACACAAAATGGGGTGGTATCACCCGACTCATTTATCAGAAAAAAGGAGTCCAGCTCCTGATTGAGTTTTTGCTCATACTCCTTATCCTTTAGTAGAGTTTCATTAATCTTCCAATGCCATTCCCGGCGTTCATCCTCCCCCAGATCCAACATGCAATCTGTCGGAGCATGGTCTGAGAGGGTGAATGAACCTATTTCCGCACTCACCAGTGATGATACCACTGTCTGTGATATCATAACGTAGTCAATGCGCGTATATGTTTTATGTTTTGACGAGTAGAACGTATAGTCCCTGTCCTGGACATGGATTGTCCTCCATGTATCTATTACTTGCAGATTACTCAATAGTTTCTTAATTCTTCGTATTTTTGTTGAAGAGAGATGTGAGGCTCCCCTGGACGTGTCCAGGAGCGGATCTAATACTAAGTTTAAGTCGCCTCCTATCACCAAGATACCCTCCTTATGTTGATATACCATTTGCAGACAGGCCTCCAAGTAGCTAACCTGTTCTTCGTTTGGGAGGTATAAGTTCACCAATGTGATCCTCTGTGGTCCAATTTGTCCCTTTACAATTAAGAGGCGACCCTCCTCATCTGTAACTACCTTCAGTTCCTTCCATGGAATCTGTTTTGAGATTATGATTGATACTCCGTTAGTTTTAGAACTCGGGGATGTACTGTGATAGGCTGTTAAGAATTTATGATTTCCGAGTTTTGGTGTTCTATCCCTTCTAAAATGTGTCTCCTGGAGGAAGCCAATCTGTGTCCCCGACCTTCCCATCTCCGCCAGTAGCCTAATCCGTTTTTCGGGGATATTCAGTCCCTTGACGTTATACGAGGTAAATTTTATCCTAGTCATGTTTTCTTCTTTCTATACCTTTCTTTTTACGGTCTATTGGGATTTACGAGGAGAGGGGCCCCCCACCAGAACCCCAAAAAAGAGGGATGGGAAAAAAAAAAAAAAAAAAGACCCCCCTTGTACCAATTGGAGGATGCAATCCAAACGGCGCGAGTCCTCGGTGCCGTTTGGAGGAAAAAAAAAAAAAAAAAAAAAAAAAAATTTTTTTTTTGTAAACGCCTCCGACTTTCCCTCCACTCGGAGGGGAGACGTCTATTATGGGGGGATGCCCCTGAGCACAAAAAGTTTGAGTGTCTGTATATCAAAAAAAAAACTGTAGTGGCGCGCCCATTGGTAATATCTACGAGTGAAATAGCCAGGAAGAATACACCTGTAATATTATCAGTCAGTTACCCTTTTGCGTCTATGTTTCCATTTCCTTGCTTGTGTTCCGCTTGTTTACATGTATCCTCATACATCCCCTCCCTCCCCCTCGTCCCCCCCACACCCCCATCCATCCCTTCCCCTACCCCTTACTCCCAAATAACCCATACCTCACCCCCCTCCACCCCTGTTCCCCCCCCCTCCCCCCAGCGCCCCCCCCCCCGGCAAAACCGAGGTGGTTGGAGGGCAGGGTGGGGGGGGGGCCCAGGGGGGAGGAGAGAGAGAGAAAAAGAGAAAAAAAAAAAAAAAAAAAAGAAAAGACCCCCTGGTCCCTACAAACGGTACAGGAAATAATCTTGTGTCCGTCACCTTCTCCACACCCTCTAATTCTTGGGGGCCCCTAGGGACCCCTATCCATTAGTGTTAATATGTGCATACAAACAAAAGACGTATTGTTTAGTGTCATATATCCCTCCCCCATTCTCCCTCCCCTCTCCCTCCCTACCCCTTCCCCGGCCTACCTCTAATTATACCCTCCCCCTTACTTTCATATGTACCACCAGTGTGAAATGTGTAGCCACCAGCATCTCCGTGCTTTGTGTCCGTAGTACAACAAGACCTTATTACCTTTACAAGAAAAAAAAAAAAAAAGAAAATTTTATTTTGTAACCCCAAGAGCCCTAAATCCTAAAAACAATACAACAAATCCAAAATTCTTGTGTCCTTCACCTTCCCAACTCCCTCTGATTCTTGGGGGACCCTAGGGACCCCTATCCATTGGTATAGAAATTTATATACAAACAAAAACGTGTTATTTAGTGTATATCCCCCCCTCTTCTCCCTCCCCCCTCCCTCCCCCACTTATTACCTTTACCACCCAAACAGACACAGAAAAGAAAAAAAAAAAAAAAAAAAAAAAAAAAAAAGGGTTCCATCAAAAAATACATCTTCTGCATCCTGTGCTTCTAAATTCCCATACCTTCTTCTCACCAAAACACAGCAAACAATTCGCCCACTTACAATACCCATCCCTGTGACACACAAAAAAAAAAAAAAAAAAAAAAAAAAAAGGGGGATGGGACATGATGGACACCCCCATGGGGGGGCGAGTGTCCCCCAAACCTTCCATCAAGACCGGAACAACACTCAATTGAAAAAAGTCCATTGCAAAAATAACACAGAAAGAAACAAAACTGAGAGCAAGTCCATCATGACATCGTAACCCCAATTCCTTCTCTTCTATTCCTAGTCCCTCACAGTTATTTCTGTTGAGTATACTCTCTGACAGTGTCCGTGGTCATATCCATCCAATCAGGAATCTCCACTATCTCTGAGTCTAGAAACTTAAATAAGTCAGGTAATTGCTCTGGCGCCATCAAGGCAAAGGTGTGGTCATCCTTTTTTATGATTAATGAGAATGGGTGTCCCCATCTGTAGGTTGCACCTTTTGCCCGTATTTGATCCAGCAACGGTCTCAGTAACCTTCTCCTTTTTTTCGTCTGCCGGCTAAGGTCTGGGAACACCTGGACCCCCTGGCCTGCGACTTCCAACAACCCTTTCTGCCATGCAGCTCTCATTATATCCTCCTTCACCCTAAAAAAGTGTACACGACAAAGCACATCTCTAGGAGGACCTGTTACTAACATAGGCCCTGCTGGGCTCCTATGAACACGATCCATCTCAATATGGTTGTCGGCTGACCTTCCTAAATATTTATTAAAGACCTCGGTTACTGTTTTCCTCAGCTCGGGTGGTTTTATTGTTTCTGGAATCCCTTTAATGCGTACATTATTTCTCCTGCTTCTGTTCTCAGATTCCTCTGCTTGTAACTGCAGCAATAGCAGTTGTTGGTGTTGTGTTTTAACCTTCCTTTCCAGTAACTCTATACGGGCATCTGCCAAGGACTGTGAGGACTCACAGGTATCCATTCTTTTGTCCATCACCTCTAATTTGGCAGTTACTTCACTTAGTTCTTCCCTGACCGCAACTTTTATATCACTCAATAGGACTTGTAATTCTTCTTTAGTTGGTAGCGCCTGTATAAGCTTCCTAATGTCCTGTATACCTTCAGCAGCCAGTACAGCAGTTTCCCCCCTATTTGCGAAACGTACCTGAGTCTCTGTGCCAGCCTCAGTCCGGGGCACAATTGGGGGGCTTGTTTCTGCAGTTTCTACCACCTCCATGCGGATGTTCCCGGCTGAGACACTTACAGTGCTCGGGATATATGGTTCCTCCATGGCCGCTTGCTGTCTCAAGGCGGCCCGGGCAGCGCGCTGTGAGACGGTCCCAGCCTCCACTGACATGGCTGGCTCCGTCTTCCCAGTGAAATATTTGGTGATGGAAGGGTATCTGGGTGCCTCCGCCCGACCTGTGGCCTTCTCTTGTCTGCTTCCAGGCATAAACTCGCCCCCACAGCTACTCGTGGTTCTCCTGGCGTCTCTCACTCAGTCCGCCGAACCCGATCTCCTGCTCGAGCGCGCCACTGCGATGCGCCGCCTCTCACTCCGTCATGCTCAGACCGCCCCTCCCTGCGTCAGTCAGTCACATGTCTGGGAGTGATTTTCTGTTCTGCAATCACACTCGATTCCCCCATCAATACTGACTGTGTCCCTCCTGGGGAGCCATTGTTATACCCTGATAGGTAGGTGGGGGAAGCCATTCCCTGCCGGGAGAACACAGTGGTTACAGTGATTTGAACTGTCTATGGCCGGTTTAAGATTGGTTTTGTCAGTGCAGCTTTTCATTGTTCTCCATATTTGGATTTTAAATTAAACCAGTGATTTTCCTTAACATCTTGTATTACTGTAACAATGTAAGCTAGAAAAAAGGTGAAGAAAGAACAAAGGGTCTGGAAAATGTCAAAGTGGCCCATTTAATATTAAACGTATAAGGACTTACAAAGACATATGCAGAAACTACTGAAAAAAAGTCATACTTTGATAACAGATCTGCGAACGTGCAGGAATATAATTTAAACCTGGCCTTGGGGTGGCATTTAAGGTCTGAGGCAGATTTAGGAAAAGAGAGACAACTTTTCATAGCTCTGCAGTCAGGAATTAGCATGTGTCTTCTAACAGCAGCCATCACCATCTATTTTCAACATCCTTATGTCACTGACGCCGTTTGGCTGGCATTTTTCATTAACGCACGCAGTTTTCTCTGGTGGCAATATAGCAACTCCCGTAATTCAGACAGTTTAGAAATAAAACAAAAAACAACAAATCACTTGTCTGTTCCAGGTTCCTTGGGACAAGGTCAGGAGTGAAATGATTGAAGAGAAAGAGATGAGACCTGAGATCGTAGACCGGCTGGGTGAATTCATCAAACTAAACGGTATGAGGCATAGTGAGCAATCAAAAAAATTATTTCCATATGTTTTAATAGGCGCTGTCTTATCTGTGGAGCTTTCTTTATCTGTGCAACCAAACCTTTGGAATTTAAGTGCCCCTTTAACTCTTTGGCTTCTTTAGTCTGAACATATACACTGCGTGCACAATCATTAGACAAGTTGTATTTTTGAGGATTAATTTCATTATTGAACAACTACAGAGTTCTCGGTCAATCCAAAATGTTAATAAACCTGAAACCTAAATATTTAAGAAATGTAAAAGTTTTGGAGAATATTTGTGTGCACAATTATTGAGCAACTATTAGTGTGCAAAATTAATATGCAACTAAATGAAAAACAAAAATCTCACTTTGTGTTTATGTTTATCTGTTAAAGTGAGAATAATTAACAAACGACAAAATTTGCAAATAAACATTTCTGACATTTCAAAGAAGAATCAGTGACAGCCCTCCTTTTTTCCAATAACAGTCATAAGCCTTCCATTCATGGAGTTTGTCAGTTTCTTGATCTGTTGACAATCAACTTTTTGTGCAGCAGCAACCACAGCCTCCTAGACACTGTTCATAGAGGTGTAGTGTTTCCCTTCACCATGAATATCCCGTTTAAGAAGGGCCCACAAGTTCTCAAGAGGGTTTAGGTCAGGTGAGGAATGGGGCCATGTCATTATTCTTTCATCTTTAAGGCCTTTACTGGCTAGCCACGCAGTGGAGTAGTTTGATGTATGAGATTGAGCATTGCCCTGCATAAATATCATGGTCTTCTTGAAAGACTTTTTCCTGCACCACTGCTTGACGAAAGTGTCTTCTAAAAAACTGGCAGTAGGTTTGGAGTTGATGTTGAGTCCATCTTCATCTCGAAAAAAGGTCCAACTAGCTCATCTTTAATAATACCAGCCCATACCAGTACCCCACCTCCACGTTGCTGTCGTCTGAGTTGAAGTGGAGTTCTGTGCCCATTACTGATCCAGCCACAAGCCCATCCATTTGGTCCATCAAGAGTCACTCTCATCTCATCAAACCTTTGAAAAATCTGTCTTCTGATTTTTTTTTGGCCCAGTCTTGATGTTTCAACTTATGTGATTTGTTCAGTGGTGGTCAGGTTTCCGGCTTCCTTACCTTGGCCAAGTCTCTGAGCACTGAAAACCTTCTGGGCACTCCAGGTTGCAGTTCTGGACTATGACAGCACTGGAGGATAATGGCTTCCTGGTAGCTTCACAATTGATTCTTCTCAAATCTTTGGCAGTTTATTTTAAATCTTTTTTTTCTCAACACGTTTCTTGTGATCCTGTTGACTTTTTGCAACAAACTTTTGATGGTTCTGTGATCACTCGCCATTATCTTAGCAAATTCAAGAGTGGTGCATCCCTCTGAAAGACTTTTTACAATTTTTGACTTTTGAGAGTCAGTTAAAACTCTTTTTTTGGCCTATTTTGCCTGAGGAAAAAAAGGTTGCCTAAAAGTTTTACACACCTTGATATAAGGTTATTGCTCTCCTTAGGCCACACCCTCCCCCATTACATATTGGATAATATGCATAAAAATGTGGATTTGGTCAAAATACTCACTTGCCTAATTGTGCACACAGTGTAGACCACATTTCAAATAATAATGTATGTCTAAAATTAAAGTATATACATTTAAATTCATTGAGATTTTGTTTGCAGAATATTTTCTATTTTGTTCATTGGAGGACACAGCTTAGTTTTAGATCATCAACAACTAGTCCAGCTCTGGGTAGGGGAACTACTTATTGTGTTCACAGGCTATTGGCTAACTTATGTGTAGGACAAATGAGTTGGTAGCCTCAGGTTACAAAATGGAATTTCATACCCTCTGTGGATGCTAGAAGTCATCCCCACACCTTCAGCTGGAACAGTCCTTGATTATGTTAAGCGGAGCTGTGTGCGCAAATGATTACAGAGAAAAGGAATTTATGGTGAATGCCTTTATGCATGCTATTCTGTGTTGGCAATGCTCAGGCGGCTCTCCCAATGGGGAAAAAATTGAACCATACATGTGTTTATGTTGAAACAATCGTTTGTAGTCTCCCTAGGAAGCCCATGAGGCATAGTGACAACACAAGAGCAAATTTGGGAGATAGGGCCTGAGCATTGTCATCCTATACCAGGAAGTCCCTGCACAAGGACCTCTATGGTAGTATCGCCAGCCAGGTATTGCTGACATTATTATGTTTAAAACATATATGAAATTTGAATGTTGGGGTTTACATATACCTAATTATGAGGTCTGAGCATTGCATCCTGGCAGGCTGTTGAATTGTATGTACAGCCTAAATGTTTACCTTCCTTTCCCTTGTGCCTGTAAGAAGAAACTATTGGAGTTGCAGATCAGAGACTGCATGGTTTTGGCAGTTATCCTTTTCATCTTCCTCTTTATTTTAGCATTCAGTTAAGAAAATTCTACTGTCACTTTGATAACAAATTTCAGCTGGTGCACTGTTTTGTTTTTTAGTTTTAAATAAAAAAAAATTCCACATAACACTGTTTAAGAAATTTAAAAAAATATATGTATTTTTTTGTGATGTGGACTAAATATAGATTTTTACATTTTGTCTAGAGTTCTTATTTAAAGATGCCTATGATAAATGAAGAGACGCAAGACCAGGGGGCATTTTGTGTATCTTCAGCAGTTATTTTTGCATACACTGCAACACAAAATAATTGGGCTTTGCCCTGGCAAAAGATTTCATCTGGCTGAAGCTAATTAAAGTGTAGTTATGCCTGTGGAAACATATCAGGAAAATGTAGAATTTCAGCGCAATGAAGTACGAACATAAATTATAGATCCAATAACAAAATGCTATGGGCTAGGCTAGGAAAATGTATTACAGGAAGGGAAGGAGCGTACAGAATACCGTAAATATTAATTGCTGTTCAGTTGGGTTTGCTAAACAAAACACAATGCATTGATGCTCTGCTGCATTACACCATTCATGTGCCTTACTAATAAAAAGCAGGTGTTACAAATGGTAACATATTAAGGTGGAACTCCCAGTTGGTATACAGTTAGAGAAGAATTTTAACCACTCTATCCAAAAGCTATAGGAGTGTATAGTCATAGTCTAAATAATATTGCATCAAATAACTAAAATGTAATATATTGCAGTTTGCCAAACTTTAGATGTGGTGACTGCATTCATTTTCTTACATTATCTTCAGACCCTTTTTCCTGTATTTTCACCTGATGATCAAGCCTTTTTGCCTTAGGGTGGCTACACTCCTTCTCCACTGTATATATGGAGGAGCAATGTATCCACCCTTAGAAAGCAGTAATGTCAACTTGTGGTTAGCTTAGGGTTAGATGGACTAGTAGATTTGGACTTTACATAAGTGACAAGTATGCAGTGCAGCATGAACATATAGGTGCATGCCCATACCTGTAACAGCCTCCCAAACCTTCCTGCCATGGCAAGCAATGCTCTCACACTTTACGTTAGTGTCGAAGCCCTGATCCCACACATTCCTATTGGCCTATTAGTATTATGAACAGCATCATTAGCCAATAGGAATGCACAGGAGGCAGGAAGGGCCCGGAAAGCGCCAGAACTTTCTAATGGTGCATCCAGAGATGCCTGCACAGATTTCAAGCTGTTCTAACATGTCTGTATTTCAACTCTCTATATGGCTGCCTGCCTCATTGGAATTTTTCACATTATACTGGATTTCCTGACCCGATATGTGCAGTCAGTCACATCCTGTGAGGAGGGAGGACTGGCCGAGCAGGTGCTCCCATAGAACACAGCTTGTTATAGGGGTGCCTGCAGAAAAAAGGAGCAGAGAGTGCCAGCGGGATACTCCAGAAGAGGAGGAAAAGGACTCCTCTGTGCAATGATATTAAGCAAGTAAATATATCCTCTTTTTTATTTTAATATATTTAAAAAAAATAGACTTTAATATCACTTTAAGATCTGACTCTCAATTGTCTTTAGACAAGGAGCACTAATATTATTCACTGATAAAAACATGTTTACTAGAGAGAGAATGCAAAATATAATACAATATGTAAAATACAATCATCAAATTATGAAACACCAAGCCAAGTCACATCTAAGATAAATTCTTGGCATGTTATAACTGAAAAAGTCATATACTGTATATACCCCTTAGTATAGTATTATTTTTTCTGTAGCAGGAAATAAAACCTAGGTGTAAAGAACTTGCTTATTCATACAGCTAGGGGAGTACAATGCAGTTTATCTATAAAGATTACAGCTCACAGGCCAATAGAGAAGCATATATGAACCATTTCCCAATTTTATAAGCATGAATAAATGCTCTTTACCCAGTTTATAATAAGTATTTATTTAGCATTGCTACAAGAGATTACTGTCATACTTGAGCAATCTTTATAGATTATTTAAATGTTCCACATTACATAAAATAAAGCATAGAGAAAAATGCATTAACCTCTACCATAAACATATTTCCTGAAAGTGTCCTCCTAAACCCTAGCCATGCTGAGTACTATGGTAGCATAAATTGCTTTCCGCATTATTTCAGCTGAATTACATTTTTGCTTCTATTGCAATTGTCTTATCCTAGCTACATAACTTATCATCATTTCCTTTTCTTGCCCTGACATTTAACTGGATACAACCTTTCAGAGAAAGCAATAAATTGAGATAGTGACATGAAGTTTATTTTTCTTATGCCTTCCCACAGTCCACTGTGCATGATTTGTGACTGCTTTCCAGCTAAACAACTTTATTATATACAAGCTGATTAGGTACATGATTGAGTTGCCCTTGTGTTCTTACTTCAGACTTTCTGATTTAAGTTTTTATAGAGCTCTTTCTTACTTTTATGTCTGAACAGACCATACACTTTCTCTGCCTTGATGATAACATGCAAAGAAAAGGCAAGCTTATAGTAACATCTGTTACTTATGTAGAAATGTTATTTCTCCTTCCCAAAGTTTACGGTTGTGGCTGAACTTGGCAAAGAAATCTCCCACTACTTACAACCAGTGTAAGGCTGTGAACTGTGCTTACCCTATATCTTACCATAGAGAATCCACTATGGAGCTAGGACACCCTAAAGCTGGGGTAGGCAACCTCGGCAGTCCAGCTGATGAAACTACAAATCCCATTATGCCTCTGCCTCTAGGAGTCATGCTTGTGATTGTCAGGGTCTTGCAATATCTCATAGGACTTGTAGTTTCATGACAGCTGGAGGGCTGAGATTGCCTACCCCTGCCCTAAAGGCTTGTAAATGGGCATTTCTTTTGCTAAGATTTTTTTTTTAAGGTATTTGTTCATTACAAAGTATAGGACATGTCATAGGCAAAGACGCATTTGAATACTATAAACAATCTTGACTCATAAAATATGTGCAAATACAACTTAAAGTGGTCATCCACAGTAGGACTTTAGTATCAGTGGTATATAGTTTGATGATTTATAGTACAATTGTTTCTAGTGATTCTCTGGTTTGCTGAAATCTATTACCTTGACTAATGCCGCGTACACACGAGCGGACTTTACGGCGGACTTTGCCCGGCGGATTTTTCGACGTACTTTCCGACGGACTTTCTGAATGAACGGACTTGCCTACACACAATCCACCAAAGTCCGTCGAATTCGTACGTGATGACGTACGACCGGACTAAAACAAGGAAGTTCATAGCCAGTAGCCAATAGCTGCCCTAGCGTGGCTTTTTAGTCCGTCGAACTAGCATACAGACGGCGGACTTTTCGACCGGACTCGATTTCAACGGATAAATTTTAAACAAGTTTCAAATCTAATTCCGTCCAACTTTTGAGAAAACAAAGTCCGCTGGAGCCCACACACATCGAATTGTCCGACGAAATCCAGTCCGCCGGGCAAAGTCCGCCGTAAAGTCCGCTCGTGTGTACGCGGCATTAGGCTCGATTCACACCTATGCATGTTGCTTTTGAGCGTTTTTGGAGGTTTTTTTTTCATGCTTGCCACGTTTTTGAGCCGCGTTTTTGCCGCGTTTTTGCCGCGATTTGCGTTTTGCTTTTTTTTACAGTTTTTTTTACAGTCTAAAAAAAAATGTAAAAAAAATTAAAAAAAAAAAAAAAAACGGCAAAAACGCACCAAAAACGCATCAAAAACGCTGCAAAAACGGTGCACTTGCGTTTTTGATGCTTGTCCATTGAAAACCATTACATGCAAAACGCTGCATTTTGCATGAAAAAAAGTCCCCGACCCTTTCCAAAAACGCAAAGAAACAAAAAAGCATTGATGTGAACATGTTCCATAGGAACCCATGTTAAAAAATTCCCGTGCATTTCTGCAAAATGCAAAATGCATCAAAAAACGCGCTAGTGTGAATCGAGCCTAAGAACATATTAAACAAGTGTGGGCCATTATGAGTGGTGTAGAAAGGGAGGCTATTTTTGGGTTGGTAGTTATGGCGGTAATAAGGGGTGTAAGGACAGGGGATAGGAGTAGAGAATTGATGAAGGGGGAAGCATTGGAAGAAGAATAGGGTAAGGCTGGAAAAGAGAGAAAGGAAATATGGAGAAGAAATAAGGTAGTAGAAAGGCGAAAAAAAGTTGGGGGGGGGGCGACATTTCCCTCCTCAAGAGCCATGGTCAGGAGGATCAGAGAAGTATTGAAAATTGACATCTCTCTTCCAGCACTCTAGTGTAGGATAGCCATGGTTGCCAGATATTTAAGCTATTGTTTTTTTCTACTCTATTGATGAGGTTGTATCTAGTCCCTCCCATGTCAGGCTGTGCTTGGCTCTTTTGGCAAGTGCAATTCACTGCATCTTAATAGGACATGCTCTAGTTACAAAATAGCCAGGCACATGTTCATGACAGGACTATTGTTGGTGTAGGGTTCAATGAATCCTTCAACGAGCAGGTGGGGATGTTGTTCTGGCTGTGTTGCGCACAGCCCAGTCCACGTGGGGATTGGATAACCTTTTTAAATGGCTGTCCACATGATCCCTCACATCGGTTAGATTTTTCATAGATATTTAATGAAAATATCTACTAGGAAGTGGAATGGGGAAGTTCTTCATACAGGTTATGTCTAACTGTCACAGTATCCATATTCTCATCTCTCTTACCAAGAATCTGCCAAAAAATAGATTAAAGTGTATGTACACCTTAACAATAAACTTATCTTGTCTCTCTTTTGGTCTGTTAGATCTGTTAAACAAAGCACTTTCAATTATATATTTATCTGTTTGAATGCAAAAAAAATACTATTGATCCTTCCAGAAATCTTAAGAGCTTGTAACTTCATGTTCTCTATGCCTGTGCTGCCTGTTAGCAATTTTTGTTCCTAGGTCTTTGTGTGGATTAAAAAATACCCCCCTGTGTTGTTTTTGACAAGGCTTTCCAACATTAGCTTCTAAACAACATGCTTATGATTCTTACATGCCTTGATTAATAATGATAGAAATCATTTCCTGCTGTTAAGTGCTGCAGATTTTAGACACTGCCAACAAAGGATGGTGTAAAAGTGCTGTCAGAAAATCAAATCAGTGGACCAAAATCCTAAATCATTATGAGCTTTATATATAGAAGTACTTAAAGAGAAATTTCACCCCCACCCCCCTGGTTAATTTTAATATTAACCACTTCTTACCTAGTATGCTGGGGTTTGCGGAAAAAACATACTCGCCCAGAAAGTCCAGCGCCGTCATTTGGGAAAAGCCGTAGCACTGCTTAGTCCGCCATTTTATTTGGGATGTCATCAGTTGGCTGGCTATCTCTCTCAGGTTCTAGTAGCTAGCTATGTAATGGCACTGCAGTGGGGACGGAAAGTATTCAGACCCCCTTACATTTTTCACTCTTTGTTATATTGCAGCCATTTGCTAAAATCATTTAAGTTCATTTTTTATTCCTCATTAATGTACACACAGCACCCCATATTGACAGAAAAACAAAGAATTGTTGACATTTTTGCAGATTTATTAAAAAAAAAAACTGAAATATCACATGGTCCTAAGTATTCAGACCCATTGCTCAGTATTTAGTAGAAGCACCCTTTTGATCTAATACAGCCATGAGTCTTTTTGGGAAAGATGCAACAAGTTTTTCACACCTGGATTTGGGGATCCTCTGCCATTCCTCGTTTCAGATCCTCTCCAGTTCTGTCAGGTTGGATGGTGAACGTTGGTGGACAGCCATTTTTAGGTCTCTCCAGAGATGCTCAATTGGGTTTAAGTCAGGGCTCTGGCTGGGCCATTCAAGAACAGTCAGAGTTGTTGTGAAGCTACTCCTTCATTATTTTAGCTGTGTGCTTAGGGTCATTGTCTTGTTGGAACGTAAACATTCGGCCCAGTCTGATGTCCTGAGCACTCTGGAGAAGGTTTTCGTCCAGGATATTCCTGTACTTGGCCGCATTCATCTTTCCCTCGATTGCAACCAGTCGTCCTGTCCCTGCAGCTGAAAAACAACCCCACAGCATGATGCTGCCACCACCATGCTTCACTGTTGCGACTGTATTGGACAGGTGATGAGCAGTGCCTGGTTTTCTCCACACATACTGCTTAGAATTAAGGCCAAAAAGTTCTATCTTGGTCTCATCAGACCAAAGAATCTTTTTTTCTCACCATCTTGGAGTCCTTCAGGTGTTTTTTAGCAAACTCTATGCGGGCTTTCATGTGTCTTGCACTGAGGAGATGCTTCCGTCGGGCCACTCTGCCATAAAGCCCCGACTGGGGAAGGGCTGCAGTGATGGTTGACTTTCTACAACTTTGTCCCATCTCCCGACTGCATCTCTGGAGCTCAGCCACAGTGATATTTGGGTTCTTCTTTACCTCTCTCACCAAGGCTCTTCTCCCCTGAAAGCTCAGTTTGGCCGGACGGCCAGCTCTAGGAAGGGTTCTGGTCGTCGCAAACGTCTTCCATTTAAGGATTATGGAGGCCACTGTGCTCTTAGGAACCTTAAGTGCAGCAAAATTTTTTTGTAACCTTGGCCAGATCTGTGCCTTGCCACAATTCTGTCTCTGAGCTCTTCAGGCAGTTCCTTTTGACCTCATGATTCTCATTTGCTCTGACATGCACTGTGAGCTGTAAGGTCTTATATGGACAGGTGTGTGGCTTTCCTAATCAAGTCCAATCAGTATAATCAAACACAGCTGGACTCAAATGAAGGTGTAAAACCATCTCAAGGATGACCAGAAGAAATGGACAGCAGAGTTAAATATATGAGTGTCACAGCAAAGGGTCTGAATACTTAGAACCATGTGATATTTCCGTTTTTCTTTTTCAATAAATCTGCAAAAATGTCAACAATTATGTGTTTTTCTGTCAATATGGGGTGCTGTGTGTACATTAATTAGGAAAAAAATTAACTTAAATGATTTTAGCAAATGGCTGCAATGTAAAAAAGAGTGAAAAATTTAAGGGGGTCTGACTACTTTCCGTCCCCACTGTATATATAAATAATATACTTTTTTTTTTACATTTTCTGAAAATGGGGAGGAGGAGCCCGATGAACGAACAATAAATAAGTGAGTAAAGTTCCACTTTAAAGCGGAGCTCCACCGAAATTTTTTTTTTTTTAAAGTCAGCAGCTACAAATAGTGCAGCTGCTGACTTTTAAAACATGGACACTTACCTGTCCAGGGCGCCCGCGATGTCAGCACCCGAGGCTGAACCGTCTCTCGGTCCTCGGGTGCTGCCGCCTCCATCTTCGGTAAGGGAATCAGGAAGTGAAGCTGTGCGGCTTCACTTCCCGGTTCCCTACTGCGTATGCGCGAGTCGCGCAGCGCAATACGGCTGGTCCCTGCTGTCTCTGGGACCCGTGTGTTTCCCAGCAGACAGCGGGGAGGAAACGGGAAGTGGCGTAAATAACCGAAGATTCTGCGGCTATCTATGCCGGAAGTGGGTGCAGATACCTGTAATATACAGGTATCTGCACCCCCCTCCCCTCTGAAAGGTGCCAACTGTGACACCGGAGGGGGGGAATCCGATGAGTGGAAGTTCCACTTTTGGGTGGAACTCCACTTTAAAGAGGATCTGAAGGGCAAACTACTAATCACCATTATTTCCTGTGGTCTCCTTGCAACTGATCTCTCCCCATTACTGACGTGCCATTCCTTGTTCAGCATTATGTTTCTGTACGGAGATAGCTATCTTTGTAGAAACAGGAATTTGCGTCCTCATTTAAGAGCCTTCAGCACAGGAGCACAATGAGCGGATAGTATTGACATCACCAAATCCCCTTAGACCGACAGTCACAGCCAGCAGTGCCTGAGATCTCACACTGCAGATATACAGCTATGAGGATGTATACACAGGAGTGCCTAGGCACCCACACGATTCCAGGAATCACAGTGCTATTTTACAGAAAGAATTACAGACAAAAGGATGCATCAGATTACTGCTTAGAACAATAAACATGTCTAGATATTCTTTATAAGATAGAAATTCCACCCTTTTTTGCATTCAGGTCCATTTGGCACCAGAATTCCACAATGTTGTTCTGGTGCATGCTCGACAGTGTCTTGCCATTGCTTTCCTCTGAAATTATTGAACAACATGCCTGTGCCAGCACAACACACATGGTTTGTGAAGATTTTAGCTGCACAGTGCATAGTGAGCCACACACTAAAGATCTCCAGGCAACACTGTTATAAGAAATGTTATTATATGCTGCAACTTCTGTATGATATACTGAAAGTGTTCTTAGCCTTTCAAAGAAAATGGGTCTATATTGTCCACAGCAGCCAGTCAAATCTATGTTGTCATTTTCCCCTGCTAGCTTGAAACACAATGAAGTATATGTGGCCGCATTGTACAACACAGAACATTGTTCTTTACTTAGCTGGAAGGAACATCTCTCATGCCCTGTCAATTATTTTTGTTTGTGGTATGCATTGTATGTGACTAGCTTTGCTTCCACCAGTTTGTCACATTTGATAATACAATAAGTGTTTAATTTTGGCTTATTTTTATGAGTATTACATCTTCAGATGGTTTCCACCTTCAGGTGATCTGTCCCTGATACAGCAACTAAGTGAAAACCCTCTGGTGTCACAGAACATGCTGGCTATGGAAGCTTTGAATGACTTGAAATTGCTGCACCAATACCTGGAAATCTTTGGAGTGACAGACAAGGTTTGTACCCAAGGTACTTTTTCTTGAATTTAAAGATGCACACACATTTTATATGGAAAAAATAAAAACAAAAAATACATTACTTGCAGCCTTATGTAGAGAAGAACTGTACTTGAGATCATCTTAATATATATTTTCTTATCAGTGTGCATTAATGTATTAAAAACCCTGTTTTGTTGTATACTTTGCAATCATATATGTACATTAGAAGCAGCAATGTTTCCTGCTTATAGAATGAATACAATGATTGTGCCTTGATCTTTTGTTCCACTTTATATTTACTTAAAAACATTAAATTCTCAACAGATAGACAATTCTGCTAGCAGGCAGGTTTTTAAAGGAAAAGTCCAGCCTGAGCTTGTTTGGGCTTCTCTTTTGGATCACGGGAGTGTAATTTATTTTGCACTCCTGTGACCCGTTTTCAGCCGAGAGCTGTCTGAAGTCTGCTCTCTGCTGACGTCACTGAAATCAGTCCAGGCACCGCGTCATCGCGACAAAGTCTGGATCCGCCAGGTGCCTGGAGTGATGCTTGTTGCAGCCTGTCAGCGTGCCGCTAGGAGACTGAGACGGACGCTCCCCGCCCCTCCACAGCTCTGCACTCCAGTGAGTGTGGATGAGCAGAGAGGGAAGCTGCTGATTGACATTCAGCAGCTCTCCGCTCAGGGAGCTGAGAAAACCGAGCCAATCAGCAATGTTTGATGGCTTGGTTCTCGGTACAGAGACACCGGGGGACAGATGCAGCATTGGTCCAATGCTGCATCCACCTAGGTAAGTATGATGGGGAAATTAAAAAAAAAAACTTCTCTTTTAACTTTTCTAGCCACTTCAGCCCCGGAAGGATTTACCCCCTTCCTGACCAGAGCACTTTTTACAATTCGGCACTGCGTCGCTTTAACTGCTAATTGCGCGGTCATGCAATGCTCTACCCAAACGAAATTTGCGTCCTTTTCTTCCCACAAATAGAGCTTTCTTTTGATGGTATTTGATCACCTCTGCCGTTTTTATTTTTTGCGCTATAAACGGAAAAAGACTGAAAATTTTGAAAAAAAATGATATTTTCTACTTTTTGTTATAAAAAAAATCCAATAAACTAAATTTTAGTCATACATTTAGGCCAAAATATATTCGGCCACATGTCTTTGGTAAAAAAAATGTCAATAAGCGTATATTTATTGGTTTGCGCAAAAGTTATAGCGTCTACAAACTAGGGTACATTTTCTGGAATTTACACAGCCTTTAATTTATGACTGCCTATGTCATTTCTTGAGGTGCTAAAATGGCAGGGCAGTACAAAACCCCCCCAAATGACCCCATTTTGGAAAGTAGACACCCCAAGGAAATTGCTGAGAGGCATGTTGAGCCCATTGAATATTTATTTTTTTTGTCCCAAGTGATTGAATAATGACAAAAAAAAAAAAAAAAAAAAAAAATTTACAAAAAGTTGTCACTAAATGATATATTGCTCACACAGGCCATGGGCATATGTGGAATTGCACCCCAAAATACATTCAGCTGCTTCTCCTGAGTACGGGGATACCACATGTGTGGCACTTTTTGGGAGCCTAGCCGCGTACGGGGCCCCGAAAACCCAGCACCACCTTCAGGATTTCTAAGGGCATACATTTTTGATTTTACTCCTCACTACCTATCACAGTTTTGAAGGCCATAAAATGCCAAGATGGCACAAACCCCCCCCCCCCCCCAAATGACCCCATTTTGGAAATTAGACACCCCAAGCTATTTGCTGAGAGGCATGGTGAGTATTTTGCAGCTCTCATTTGTTTTTGAAAATGAAGAAAGACCAGAAAAAAAATTTTTTTTTTTCTTTTTTCAATTTTCAAAACTTTGTGACAAAAAGTGAGGTCTGCAAAATACTCACTATACCTCTCAGCAAATAGCTTGGGGTGTCTACTTTCCAAAATGGGGTCATTTGGGGGGGGGTTTGTGCCACCTGGGCATTCCATGGCCTCCGAAACTGTGATAGGCAGTGAAGAGTGAAATCAAAAATTTACGGCCTTAGAAAGCCTGAAGGCGGTGCTTGGTTTTCGGGGTCCCGTGCGCGGCTAGGCTCCCAAAAAGTCCCACACATGTGGTATCCCCGTACTCAGGAGAAGCAACAGAATTTATTTTGGGGTGTAATTTTACATATTCCCATGGCATGTTTGAGCAATATAACATTTAGTGACAACTTTGTGCAAAAAAAAAAAAAAAAATTTGTCTCTTTCCCGCTACTTGTGTCACAATATAAAATATTCCATGGACTCGACATGCCTCTCAGCAAATAGCTTGGGGTGTCTACTTTCCAAAATGGGGTCATTTGGGGGGGGTTTGAACTGTCCTGGCATTTTATGCACAACATTTAGAAGCTTATGTCACACATCACCCACTCTTCTAACCACTTGAAGACAAAGCCCTTTCTGACACTTTTTGATTACATGAAAAAATTATTTTTTTTTGCAAGAAAATTACTTTGAACCCCCAAACATTATATATTATTTTAAAGCAAATGCCCTACAGATTAAAATGGTGGGTGTTTCATTTTTTTTTTTCACACAGTATTTGCGCAGCGATTTTCAAACGCATTTCTTGGGGAAAAAACACACTTTTTTAAATTTTAATGCACTAAAACACACTATATTGCCCAAATGTTTGATGAAATAAAAAAGATGATCTTAGGCCGAGTACATGGATACCAAACATGACATGCTTTAAAATTGCGCACAAACGTGCAGTGGCAACAAAATTAATACATTTTTAAAAGCCTTTAAAAGCCTTTACAGGTTACCACTTTAGATTTACAGAGGAGGTCTACTGCTAAAATTACTGCCCTCGATCTGACCTTCGTGGTGATACCTCACATGCATGGTGCAATTGCTGTTTACATTTGACGCCAGACCGCCGCTTGCGTTCGCCTTAGCGCGAGAGCAGGGGGGACAGGGGTGCTTTTTATTTATTTATTTTTTTCTTTATTTTTTTTTGCTTTTTTATCTTATTTTTAAACTGTTCCTTTCATTTTTATTTTTTTAAATCATTTTTATTGTTATCTCAGGGAATGTAAATATCCCCTATGATAGCAATAGGTAGTGACAGGTACTCTTTTTTGAAAAAATTGGGGTCTATTAGACCCTAGATCTCTCCTCTGCCCTCAAAGCATCTGACCACACCAAGATCGGTGTGATAAAATGCTTCCCCAATTTCCCAATGGCGCTGTTTACATCCGGCGAAATCTAAGTCATAAAATGCTCGTAGCTTCCGGTTTCTTAGGCCATAGAGATGTTTGGAGCCACTCTGGTCTCTGATCAGCTCTATGGTCAGCTGGCTGAATCACCGGCTGCATTCTCAGGTTCCCTGTTGAGACAGGAGAGCCAGAGAAAAACACGGAAGACGGTGGGGGGGGGCACTCCCTCCCACTGCTTGTAAAAGCAGTCTAGAGGTTAATTAGCCGCTAGGATTGCTTTTACATGAAAGCCGACCGCTGGCTAAAAAGAATGATACCAAGATGATACCTAAACCTGCAGGCATCATTCTGGTATAACCACTCAAAGTCGTGAATGGCGTACCTGAAGACAAAAAAATGGTTAACAATAAAGCACAGTAAACGGTAAAGTATAAAAAATTGCATACCTGAAAAGCAAACATGATAAAACATAATAACAATAAAACATTGCAGAATAGAATACAGTAAAAAAGAGCAGAACAATAGAGAGAGAGAGAGAGAGAACAATAAAACGACAACTATTTTTTTTTATTTTTGTTTGTGTTTTTTTTTTTTTTTACACTTTTTTTTTGTAACTGTAACTTTTATAACTGTAACCGGTTCCAGGTTCGGGTCTCTCAAAATGCGATGGCATCTTGGGAGACCCTGTGAAAGTGTGTCCTAGTCTGTGGAATGCTGTACCCTACGCTAATACTCAACTAGTGAATGGTAGCGTTCAAAACATTCACCAGTGCAAAGACCAGGATTGTCAGGACAGGAGGGACAATAATAGCGGGTGTCACGCCTATATCCGCGCTAGCTGCAGACACAACATCTTTTTGGGGGGGGGTTCGTTGGGTAGGGGTACTCGGGAGGACATAAAGAAAATGCTTCTCATGCAGCCGACTGCATTTGGTTGGGGATGTGAATGGGGGAAGTATGGGCGCTGCAGAAGCGGTGGGTTCCCAATTAGGATTGGCGAATGCAGCAGGAAGGGCACTATGGGCACGACGGGCCTGTGTTTGTCTTTTTGGTGGCAGCGGGACACTACTTGTGCTTGCCACCTCACCAGCTTGAACTGCACTTATGGGACTCGCCACGTCACCAAGTGTTACTGCAGTGCGGGTTTGACTGCGACCGGGGTGTACTAGGGCGCTGGTGCTTGCCAGTTCACCAAAACGCTACAAAAAAAAGTGACAGTGATCGATCGATACTGCACTTGGGTGGGCTGGACTGGGCTGGGCCGGGCGGAGGGGCAAAACGCAGGTGCTAGCAGGTATCTGGGCTGATCCCGCTAACACTGCGTTTTTGGAACCCTAAACTGCTGGGGACGCTAGTATAGATCTGATCGGATCAGATATTGATGCGTTCAGATACTATACCACTAAGGGAGGTGTACGGTGCGTGTACGGTGCGTGCGTGGGTGTTCGCGGTACTGGCGCTAATCTGACGCTGCCTAGGGCGACGCATATCACCGCCGGGCGATCAGGGGGCTAAACCTTTTTTCGGTAATAAACGGCGGGTGCCCTGACACTATAAAAAATAAACAAACTAACCAGCGTCACCCGTAAAGGTTATACGGTGATCAGTGGTGAAAGGGTTAACTAGGGGGCCATCAAGGGGTTAAAACATTTATTAGATAGTATATGGGGGTCCCTGTCGCTATAAAACACTGACGGCGAACCTAAATATTTACGTCCCTAACTAGCGTCACCAGCGACACTAATACAGCGATCAGAAAAATGATCGCTTAGCGACACTGGCGACAGGGGGTGATCAAGGGGTTAAAACTTTATTAGGGGGGGTAAGGGGGGTACCCTAGACCTACAGGGGGCTAAACCTTTATTCGGTAATAAACGACGGGTGCCCTGACACTATAAAAAATAAACGAACTAACCAGCGTCACCCGTAACGGTTATATGGTGATCAGTGGTGAAAGGGTTAACTAGGGGGCAATCAAGGGGTTAAAACATTTATTCGGTAGTATATGGGGGTCCCTGTCGCTATAAAACGCTGACGGCGAACCTAAATATTTACGTCCCTAACTAGCATCACCAGCGACACTAATACAGCGATCAGAAAAATGATCGCTTAGTTACATTGGTGAGGGGGGGTGATCAAGGGGTTAAAACTTTATTAGGGGGGGTAAGGGGGGTACCCTAGACCTACAGGGGGGTAACAGTAACTGTGCTAACACTGCTAACTGTCACAAACTGACACTATGCACTCATCAGGAAAAAAAAAAAAAACCTGCTTGGTGTCAGTTTGTGACAGGGGGGGGTGATTGGGGGGGGGATCGGGGGGCGATCGGGGGGGGATCGGGGGTGTAATGTATGCCTGGCATGTTCTACTGTGTGTGTGTGTGTGTTTGGTGCACTTACATGTCATCTCTCCTCGGCGCTGGAACGGAAACTCCCGAGCCGAGGAGAGATGACATCACATCCTCTGCCTCTGTGTACTATACAGAGGCAGGGGATGTTTCTCATTGGCTGGGAGCGATCGCGAGGGGGGGGCCACGATCGGATGGCCTCCCCCTCGTCTCTCAATGCTCCCAGCCAAATGCCGACCGCAGCTGGCACCGGGGGGGGGTCCGATCGGACCCCCCACCCGCGGGAAGGCAATCACGTTTCAGGTACGTGATTTTGCCTGCCCGTGCCGCTCTGCTCACGTATATAGGCGAGTGGCTAGAGAAAACTAACATACTGCTGTTGCTTGCAACAGAAAAACATGTAATTATGTGGCTGGCCCTAACGAAAAAGGGCTTTGTGCAATTCTCATTTACTGGTAAATTGCCCTTTGTTAGGAGCAGTACAAATACTGTATGGCTTGTCCTCTTTTTGAGGACAGCATCCCTACCTGCTGCTTTCATTGGACTCTAGCAGCATCGGTCATGCCATAACAGACCTGGGTGGCCAGGTAAAGAGCCAAGTCTAAAGATGGGCTGCAACAGCAGTCGCACCTTCATCTCTAGGCCATGTTTTGACATAATGATATCAATGGAAATTACATTTTTTTTAATAAAAACATTTGCTTACTCAAATTCTGTTACCAGCTGCAATTTCTTTATCTTCAATCGCCGACCACCACTTATCACTATCCACTGGGACCAGCGGCTGGCATCAACAAATAGGTTGTGGGACAGCATGCACAGTAGTTCATTCCATGCCTCTGCTGCCCTGCACATTGCAAAACCACCTTAATGCATATCTTAATGCATAGAATGCATTAAGTTCAAAAAACCTTTATTGGAAAAGATAATATCAAAAAAAAAAAAAAACTTCTGACTTTACAATCCCTTTAAGGGAAAGGCTACAGAAAACAAAAAGCAGGAGCCAGACTGTAGTGGTTTCAGGGTGGTTTTGCAATGTGCAGTACAAGCAGAGGCATGGAACGAACTACTGTGCATGCTGTCCACAACCTATTTGTTGCTGACAGCAGCTGGTCCCAGTGGATAGAGATAAGTGGTGGTCAGAGGCATGGCAGATGGTTGGCAGGTACTACACAGAGGCCACATCCTTTCCAGCTTACTGAAGGTTTTATTTGCCTGAAAAAAATGCCAGCAGGGAGATTCCCAGCGGGCCACAGGAACAGCGCTGCATGTAGTATGGTGTCAGTAACCTCACTTCAGATTCATAGGAAGATATGGACGAACCAGTGTCAGTGTGGATGCATGCAATCAGTAGTGTGGTTGTTAAAAATATAACATAGGGTGGCACAGGAGGAAAGAAGAAACAATGCAACAATTCAGTTTGTCTTTTTTTTTTTTGTTTGTTTTTGTTTTTTTTAAGCAATATTTTCAGGTACAGTAGATGCAGTTAAGAATTTCACTTTTTAAATAAATGTTTCATAAAGACAGAGTACTTGCTGTTCGTTCTGTTTTCCATGTGTCTCCTAATAATATCTTTTTCCCCTTAGATTGTTTTTGACATCAGTTTGGCCCGTGGGTTAGATTATTACACCGGAGTAATATACGAAGCCGTGCTGCTCAGTGATAAAACATCACAGAATCAGGCAATTGGCATTGGCAGCGTGGCAGCTGGGGGTCGTTATGATGAACTGGTGGGCAAGTTTGATGCTAAAGGCAGAAAAGTACCATGCGTGGGAATCAGCATTGGCATAGAAAGGATCTTTTCTATAGCAGAGAAAAAAGCAGAGGTATAAAAACAAACTGTAGGAAATATATTGTATTTTATGCCAGGTTTTTTTTTTTTTTTGTTTTTTTCTGTTCAAAGTTGTATAAAGATTTTTGCATGAAATCATGACAAAAGTAACAGTACGTATTGTACAAGCAAAATAGGCAATTTAGACAGTGAGATTTTTAAAAGACAATATAAGAACCTTCCTCAGAAGCATTGCGGAGAAGTCTTAATGTTCATCCAGGTAAGGATTTTTTTTTGTCTATCTCAGATAATAGAGGAGTGTAAGTCACCCTGTGTAGGCTCAGTGTTGGGGAAGAGAGTTAAGCTGGCCATAAATGAAAGGATTTTCTGGATTCCCATATCCACACAGTCAGTGTTGATGGGGATATCCGTTCCGCGGAGCCATTGTTTTCTCCTGGCGGGGAGGCAGGGAGAGCTGTCCCCGCCAGGAGAACATGACGATTACTGCTAGCGGCTATCAATAGCCGCTAGCAATAATCGCATGTAAAATCTGACAGGCTGGTTGTACCCAAGTTGATCGGTCAACCTTCCCATACATGGTTTGAATCAGCACAAAAGGGGGATTCTCTCCGGCCTAGATCATCTCCTTAAAGTGGAAATTCTCCCTAATACTAAAATCTCTAAATCTATTGGCATCATTAATCTAAGACTAACCTATCTAGCCTTGTAAAGAAGAAATTGCTATACATACCTTTTCTAAAGCCGCTTCAATCCGGTCTCCAGCGGCAGAAGCTCTGCAGAAGAGACAGCTGACAACAGCTGGGAAGTGACGTCCGCCATAGACTTACTATGGGGGCTTTATGCACCCGCCTCAACGGAGAAGCCACCACTGACAGCTCAGTGTGGGACCAGACTGCAGCAGCTTCAGAAAAGGTATGTATAGTGATTTCTTCTTTACAGGGCTATATACAGTGGGGACGGAAATTATTCAGACCCCCTTAAATTTTTCACTCTTTGTTATATTGCAGCCATTTGCTAAAATCATTTAAGTTCATTTTTTTCCTCATTAATGTACACACAGCACCCCATATTGACAGAAAAACACAGAACTGTTAACATTTTTGCAGATTTATTAAAAAAGAAAAACTGAAATATCACATGGTCCTAAGTATTCAGACCCTTTGCTATGACACTCATATATTTAACTCACATGCTGTCCATTTTTTCTGATCATCCTTGAGATGGTTCTACACCTTCATTTGAGTCCAGCTGTGTTTGATTATACTGATTGGACTTAATTAGGAAAGCCACACACCTGTCTTTATAAGACCTTACAGCTCACGGTGCATGTCAGAGCAAATGAGAATCATGAGGTCAAAGGAACTGCCTGAAGAGCTCAGAGACAGAATTGTGGCAAGGCACAGATCTGGCCAAGGTTACAAAAAAAATTTCTGCTGCCCTTAAAGTTTCTAAGTGCACAGTGGCTGTCATAATCCTTAAATGGAAGACGTTTGGGATGACCAGAACCCTTCCTAGAACTGTCTGTCTGGCCAAACTGAGCTATCGGGGGAGAAGAGCCTTGGTGAGAGAAGTAAAGAAGAACCCAAAGATCACTGTGTCTGAGCTCCAGAGATGCAGTCGGGAGATGGGAGAAAGTTGTAGAAAGTCAACCATCACTGCAGCCCTCCACCATTTGGGGCTTTATGGCAGAGTGGCCCGACGGAATCCTCTCCTCAGTACAAGACACATGAAAGTCCGCATGGAGTTTGCTAAAAAAAAATCTGAAGGACTCCAAGATGGTGAGAAATAAGATTCTCTGGTCTGATGAGACCAAGATAGAACTTTTTGGCATTAATTCTAAGCGGTATGTGTAGAGAAAACCAGGCACTGCTCATCACCTGTCCAATACAGTCCCAACAGTGAAGCATTGTGGTGGCAGCATCATGCTGTGGGGGTGTTTTTCAGCTGCAGGGACAGGACGACTGGTTGCAATTGAGAGAAAGATGAATGCGGCCAAGTACAGGGATATCCTGGACAAAAACCTTCTCCAGAGTGCTCAGGACCTCAGACTGGGCCAAATGTTTACCTTCCAACAAGACAATGACCCTAAGCACACAGCTAAAATAACGAAGGAGTGGCTTCACAACAACTCTGTGACTGTTCTTGAATGGCCCAGCCAGAGCCCTGACTTAAACCCAATTGAGCATCTCTGGAGAGACCTAAAAATGGCTGTCCACCAACGTTTACCATCCAACCTAACAGAACTGGAGAGGATCTGCAAGGAGGAATGGCAGAGGATCCCCAAATCCAGGTGTGAAAAACTTGTTGCATCTTTCCCAAAAAGACTCATGGCTGTATTAGATCAAAAGGGTGCCTCTACTAATTACTGAGCAAAGGGTCTGAATACTTAGGACCATGTGATATTTCAGTTTTTCTTTTTTAATAAATCTGCAAAAATGTCAACAATTCTGTGTTTTTCTGTCAATATGGGGTGCTGTGTGTACATTAATGAGGAAAAAAATTAACTTAAATGATTTTTAGCAAGTGGCTGCAATATAACAAAGAGTGAAAAATTTAAGGGAGTCCGAATACTTTCCGTCCCCACTGTAGAATAGTCTTAGGTTGTTGATTCCAGTAGATTTAGAGATTTTAGTATTGGGGTGAACTTCTACTTTAGGGAAAAAAGAGGAACAATTTATTAAAACATGTGGCGTCTAGTTGGTGGATTAAGCATGTTTACATATTTAAATGTCGTCTTTAATATTGACTGGACCCTGGGCAAACATTTTCTTGGCCCCAGTGGCAGTGGTGGGGGGTGGGATTAGTTAGGATACAGTACACTGTGGCAAATTCTGAATCATGTAGAGTAAAGCTGGAAATCTTTGGCAAGTATATAGGGGGGGGGGATTCTACACTGACCACCAATGTAATGGGGAATTTACAATGACCACCACTGTGAGGAGAAATTTGCACTGACCACCATGTAACAGGGGAGTTTACTCTACCCACCAATATAAAGGGGGATTTCTTTTTTTCTCTTTAAATAATCTTTATTAACATTTCTTAATTTTACATACAACATATTAAAACATCCTCGGATTCATGTAGACATAATTCACTAGAAGGGGGGCCGTATAACCCCCATCCATTCCTCCCTGTACCCTTTACATCTACTTATCCTATCCAACGGTTAAGCTTCGTGCAGTATATTAAGACGGCAGAAAGCTGTTTTCCCCTAGCCCTCCCTCCTTTCCCCTACCCTCCTCCCACCCTAAGCCAGGTCCTACCTCCATTCCTTTAATCCTGACACCCTATGCTTACTAACCAAGGGTTCGACATCCTTTCAAATTTTTTAAGGTTCCCTCTTCTTATATATAGGGCTCTCTCCTTCCATATTACATCATTTACTATTTTAACCCATTCGTCAACTGTCGGGGGAAGGGCTGTTTGCCATCTTTGCATAATAAGCTTCCGGGCCTGGTAAAGGCATCTCAAAACTGCTATTTTAGCCGCTGCCTCCTCCTCGCCCCACGCTCTATATCCAAAGATGCAAAATCTGACGTCTGTCTCCAGAGATATCCCCCACTTGCCACCAATGGAATCTACTACCCCCAGCCAGTAACGGACTAGTTTGGGGCACCTCCATACCATGTGTATCAGATCGCCCTCCTCCCCACACCTAGGACATTTGGCGTCTGATCTTACACCAAAACTGAATAATTTTTTTGGGGTGTAATATGCTCTATGTAGCAACATTAAATGAGAAAATCTCTGTGCGGGTGAAACTGAAACCTCCTGTCCTATCTCCAGTATTTTCCTCCATTGCGTATCTGTTAACTTTCCCACATCCTTCTCCCACCCCTCCCTGCAGCCAAGATGCTCTAATCTTACAGTACTTTTCTTGCACAGTTGCGCATGTATTCCTGAAATAAAACCCTTTATCTTCCCAGGTTTAACCACTTTCTGAAGCAATGCAGCATCGGTCCAAACTGGGGGACCTGCCCTGAATTGTACCTCCAAAGCCGCTCTCATTTGTAAATACCTAAAGAATGTTTGTCTCGGAATGCCATTTTCCTTTTGGAGATCCTCAAAAGTTTTTAATACGTTCCCTCTGTACAGCTGGGATAGTCTATTTATACCCCACCTCGCCCATTCCTTAAATTCCCCCATAACCACTATCTCCTGCAAGTTCCTATTGTGCCAGAGGGGGGCATATTCTGTAAACCCAACATATCCCATTAAAGTCTTTGTTACCTTCCAAACTTTTATTATTAACTTGGTTGTGGGACCGCTACCGGGTAGTGAGTCTGCCTCCAATGCCTCCACCACTGTTTTATGGGGCGCTTCCAGAGTTAACAAACCTCTGTCAGCACTTCCACCCCCTATATGCTGCAACTGTGCTGCCAGAAAATAACACCTTGGGTGCGGGAGGGCCATTCCTCCCTCTTTAACTGGCAATTGTAGGTTCTGAAGGCTGATCCTAGCCTTCCCCCTCCTCCATAACAGCTCCCTAAATAGCGTATCGATTTTTTTAAACCACCTTTTATTCACCCACACTGGTGAATTATGTAAGAAATACAGCAGTTGAGGCAACCAAACCATCTTAATTAGGTTGCCCCTCCCTGCTACAGACAGGGGCAGCCGGTTCCAGATATCTATTTTACACTTAAATTTACCCAATAGTGGAACTAGGTTATCTACAATATACTGATTGGGATCTTTTGACATGTTTATACCCAAATAACGAATTGTTGAAACTACTTTTAAGTGTGAAATTCCCGCCAAGACTGGACTATTAGGGGTGTCTAATGGCAGTAGAGCTGACTTCCTCCAGTTCACCACCAGTCCTGACACATTGCCAAACCTCTCCATTATATCCATTACCTGCCTAAGAGAGTTTCCCATATCTCCAAGAAACAGTAGGACGTCGTCGGCATACAGGGCAATCCTCTCCTCTCCTGTTCTTCTTACGAACCCCTCAATCTTTGAACTGGACCTAATATGAATTGCTAATGGCTCCATGGCGAGGGCAAAAAGCAGGGGGGACAGAGGGCACCCCTGTCTTGTCCCCCTCTCTAAGCATATTTTCCCTGAGAATTCTTTATTAACCTTAACCCTCGCACTTGGGCCCCTATACAGTATTTTTATCCACTTTATAAAAGCAGGACCCAGGCCAAACTCCTCCAGAACCCGCCAGAGATAGGCCCACTCCAAACTGTCAAAGGCCTTAGTTATGTCCAAGGACACTACTGCTCTTGATCCCATATTCTCTGTCGGGGTCTGGAGATTCATATATACCCTCCTGATATTCATGCTCGTGGTCCTGTGGGAAATAAATCCCGTTTGATCCCCATGTATAAGTTTCTGCATAATTTTGTTGATCCTGGCAGCCAACACCCTTGCCAGGATCTTGGCGTCCGCACACAACAGGGATATTGGCCTGTATGCCGACGGTTCCAACGGGTCGCCCCCCTCTTTATGGAGCAAGATAATATTTGTTTCGGTCATAGAGACAGGCAAACGCCCACCCTGTAGAGCCCAGTTCAGTGTTTTCAGCAGTTCTGGCAGGAGGATCTTCCCGTATTCCTTATAGGTCTCCACCGGGAGACCATCCGGCCCCGGAGATTTTTGGTTTGCCATTCCATTTACGGCTTGTTGTAATTCAGTTAATGTAATTGGTGCATCTATACCCTCTCTATCCTCTTCAGTAACCGTGGGAACCCGTATATCCTTAAAAAATGTATCCATGTCCTCCTCCCCAACAATCCCCTGCGACCTATACAGATTTTCATAATACTTCTCAAATGTGTTCGTAATTTCTAAACTCTGAGAAGATATCTCGCCATTTGGGGTCCTAATTGCAGGAATTGTCGAGGATGAGGAATTGGTTTTTACTAAGTAGGCCAACATACGTCCCACACTTTCTCCTTCCCCAAAGGTCCGTTGTTTCTGGAAAAGTTGCTTATTTTCACCCCTCTTCAGGACTGCTGTTCTATAGGTCTCCTGTTTATCCTCCCACAGCTTCTGCTTCTCTGGTGTAGGACCCTCTAAAAATTGCTTCTCTGCCAACTCCAACTCCCTCCTGATCCCTTCCTCCCACTCCCTTGCCCTCTTCTTGACCCCTGCCACCCCCTGGATCAAAATTCCCCAAAGGAATGCCTTCAATGTGTCCCATTGTATGCCTGCTGTAGTTGAACCTTCATTGAATTTTATAAAATCTTCTAACTTTATTATTATCCTCTCTGGTTCCCCCATTAACTCCAACCAATATGGGCTTAATTTCCAAAACCCTCTAGCCTCCCTGCCCCCTATACCCACTGAGGCCACCATCAGGGAGTGGTCTGAGACCCCTCTCGGAAAGTATACTACATCCTTTATTATTGGTACCGCTTCCGCGTTCCCCAGGCTCATATCTATCCTGGAGAAGGTGGAGTGGGAGGCAGAGAAGCAGGAATATTGCCTTACTCCAGGGTTCCGGGCCCTCCAAACATCCAACAAGCCTGCCTCCTCTAGGAATTGGCCCAACCGGCCCTCTGCTACACTATTTGTTTGGACTCTCGGTGGAAATCTATCCAGCTCTCTATTCAACACCTCATTAAAATCCCCTAACACTATCACCGGGGTGTCTGTTTTATCCAACATAAACTCCATTAGGCTGTACAACACTTCCAGTTTAAAAGGTGGGGGGATATAAATATTAGCAATAACATACATTCTATTTTCAATTGAGCAATGTAAAAAAACATAACGACCCATACTATCTATCCTGGCCTGCCTACAGGAGAACATCATACTTCTTGTCACCATTATACTCACCCCCCTAGAGTAGGAGGAGTAGACCGAGTGGTATTGGGCCTGAAACCTCCTACTTGGGAGACATTTCATTGTGTCCTTTGTCAAGTGGGTCTCCTGTAGGCAAACCAGACCCAACCCCCTTATCTCCAGCAGCGAAAAAATGGCAGACCTCTTATTTGGGTTCCCCATCCCCCGTATGTTCCAGGAACCTATTTTAAGAACCTTAGACGGCATCAAACGAGCAACAGGCAAGAATTGGCCCTTAGAAAACCAGATTTACTAAAACCAAAGACAATGGGCACCTTAAACTTGGTATATTGCCTTGTGCCAGAAAATAGCACCTCCTTACCCATTATAACTCCAAAACCCGTAGGGCAGCTAAAATGAGACCCCTCTGTTAATACCGTGATGTGCACTACGTATAAAAAAAAAGAAAAAGAAAGAAGAAAAAGAGTTCCCTTGGTTACCCTCTGTACTTTAAGGCCCATAGGCCTTCCTTACTATTATTCTCCTTACTAGTGAACATTCTAAGTGTCCCCCTCTATTTTCCATATTCCTATTCATAGTGTTCTTAGTGTTCTTATCGTATTTACCCCACATGTGCTTAATCCTACATCCCCCCTCCCCCCCTTCTAACTCCCTAACTACCCCCCCCCCCCAAGTGCTAAGTGCATTTTAGTTTCTCTCTGAAATAAATTTTCAACCCCCCTTCCTCTCCACCACCCACCCCCCCTCTCCCCCCCCCCCACCAATCCCCCCCATCCCTCCCCCCCCTCCCCCACCTTACCAGGTTTGCCCCTGGGGCTTTATTCGTGACCACCTCATATATTCCTTGCAAAATACCCCTTCCTAACATTCCCCCCCCCTCCCCCCACCAATAGTATCCACATGTGCCAAATTTTAAGTGTAATATCCTCCCCCATTCTTACTTTACCATACACCATCCCTCTTCCTCTCTATACCAAATCCATATTGCTTCCCACAGTCCGAGTCTTTTTATCTTCTTATCGGATACCCTAACTCTCTGGGCTCCGTTCTTTGGGTTTCAGTCTTTGTTTGTTTTCTTCATACCAGCGTGTTACTCCTGCCGGGGAATCGAAGAAGAGAACCTCCCCAATTGCCTCTACCCGTAACCTAGCTGGATACAATAAAGCATACTTGACTTCAAATTTTTGTAAGGTGCGTTTGATCTCCACAAAACCCTCCCTGCGTCTCTGCAGCTCCGGTGAAAAGTCCGCGAAAAATAAAATTTTTGCTCCGTTATAAAGGACAAGCCCCTTCTCTCTGGCTCTACGTAGTAATCTACGTAGTATCTTATCACAGTGGTTCAGAAATTTCATTAATAAGGACCTGGGGCGCCCTCCAGGGAGCGGGGCCCTGAAAGGGACCCGATGGGCTCTCTCAATCGCAAACTGTGAAGAAAATGCATCTCTTCCGAATATTTCTGTAAGCCATCCTTCCAAAAAGGCAATAGGACTATGCCCCTCACATCTCTCCGGGAGACCCACTATTCTTATGTTGTCCCTTCTCAGGCGGTTTTCCATTTCATCCATTTTTTCATTAATTCTACCCAATTGCTCCTTCATGGATTTAACATCTTGCTGTAGGGGAAATACATCATCCTCTATTTGGCTTACTCTTCCCTCTAAGCCAGTTATCCTGTCTACTGCCTTTTGCAACTCCTGTTTTATTAGTAACAGTTCATTTTTAACCTCTTTAATTTGGCAGCTTAACCCCTCCACTGATGTTTTACAGGAATTAATTGCTTGTAATACTTCCCTCAAGGTAGGTTCTGCCTCTGTGACGGAGACGGTAATGGTAAATGAGCTTTTTCCACTGCCCCTGTGCCTTTATTAACATTCGGGTTCTTGTGCCCTGCTCCAGCTGGAGTTGATGATACCTGTCCCTGACTTTTCCTATCCCCGGAGGTCTTAACTTGCGATACTTGCCCGTTTTTGGTGGGAGTCTGTTCAGGGGTATGTGCAAACCTCTCCAGTTTTGCTGCTGCTGCCGCCTGGTTCCCCTTCTCCTTTGCTGACCGCAATGACTGGGGCCCCAAGTTCTCCATATTAACTGGCTCCTCCCCTCTCCTCCTTGACATTGCCATTGTTAACTTTATATAGCCAGTTACCCAATGCCCCCAGGGGAAAACGAATAAAATAAGAGGGGAGCCAGGAAATAAGAAAAGGGCTGGCCGGGATTACACAGGCAAGTACTGTCCCTTTAATGCAAGGATCTATCAACAGCCCTGCAGTCTCCAGTCGGCCGGTATTCGTATTAAACAGCTTGGATATTTGGTACACTAAACAGATGTACCGCAGGTGCCCCTACACTCCTCAGTCCCCCTGTTTATGGTATAGGGTCACAGGGTCCCACACAAGCTGTCCTTTAGCCAAGTGCTATAAGCTGTAGTAAATTAACAGGGTTTGAACCCTCTTTCCAAGTCCCGCTCACCTGCTCCGGGTTCCCAGGGCTCAGCGTCCAGCCCCCAACCAACCTCCGCAATGTATCACAGTCAATTTGGCGCAGGTTCACCGCAGGTCTCCAGTTCCACAGTCACCTGTCCACCTGTCCTCCTCTCTCACCGCTCCGTAGCGGCGCACTGTAAGCCGCTCCACTAGCCCCCGGGCACGCAGGCGCAGTAGCTACCGCGGCTCCAGCAAGGGTGCCTCAATGGGATTGGCTTGTTCAGGTTACCGGCGCCTGGCTTCTCCGTCTAGGGACACTTCCTCGCCTGCCCGCCTCGCACCGACCACTCCGAGCCCCAGGTACCAGACTGCCTAATGGTAGCAGATGGCCGTACGCTCCGAAGTTCCGGCATTAGCAGGTAAACGGTGAGGTGAGGAGACTCTCAACACGCTGCTCGCTCCACTCCACACTCCATCCACACCCTCATCCGGTCACGCCCCCCTCCTCTCGTCCATCATAAAGGGGGATTTCTACACTGACACCAATGTAAAAGAAGCATTTACACCAATCAACAGTGTAAGGGGGATTTTACACTGACAACCAATTTGTACTCACCGCCAATGTAAGGTGACATTTCTACACCGACCACCAGTGTAAGGGTATTTCTGCACTTACCACCAATGTAAAGGTAAATGTACACTGATCACCAATGTAATGAAGAATTTACACTGACAACCAATGTAATGGGGGATTTTACATCAACCACCAAAAAAGGGGGATTTCTATACTGGCCACCAATGTAAGAGGGAATTTACACTCACCACCAATTTAAAGGGGGCTTCTACATTGACCACCAATGTAAGGAAGGATTTTAAACTGACCACAAATGCAAGTTTGGTTTTGGTTTTTTTCAACAATTACCACTATAAAGGGGAGTTTCTACACTGACCACTAATATAATGGGGATTTACACTGACCACTAATGTAATAGGAGCATTCACAGTAACCACCAATGTAAGGAGGGATTTACACTGACCACCAATGAAAGGGGAACCTTCACACTGGCCACTAGTGTAAATGAAAGGATTCTTCACCAAGCCCCAATGTAATGAGAAGATTTACACTGACCACCAATGTAACTGAGACATTTAGCCTGCATTCACATTTGTGTGTGTCGGGAACGCATCCAAAATTGCTTTCCTGACACCGCAGAAACATGCTGCCCTTCAGCAGATGCACAGCAGTGCCATCAATTGTTAATGACACCCTCGCACATCGGCTGAGATGTGCGTATTCACATGCACCAAAATTCACGGGGGTGTGGCACCTTGTTATTTTGAAAAAGGGTTCCACCTCCAATTTGCTTACCTTTTGCAGAACAGGCTGATGTTAGGCTTATTGAGCACAGTTGTAGTCAGTAAAAGAAATAATGAAAAATAAAAAATAGGAGTAGCGGGACTTTATATAAACACACGGGAGCAAGGATAAAAATAAAATTGATCGTTTTTAATGGATTCAAATTGTCATAGAGTTTCTGTATTCAAATAATTCAATGCATGATGCTATATAAAACTATTCGTACAACTACTAAAATTCATTGGAGCCAGAAAAGATATATATACATACATATTCCAACAAGGAATCAATACATGATATATAGTATAAAACATTTAAAGAATAATTGCATGATTGAATGGAAAAAGTAATCATATATATAAACAAAAAAAGGGGGGTTGTTTTAGGGAGGAAAAAATCAATTAATAAGGAACGGCCTGACCAGATGCATCATTGTATACACTAGGTTGATGTTGGCTCTACGCGTTTCAAGGTTTTTGACCTATCATCAGGAGCAAGGAACCATAGTGATAATCTACAAAAAAAAAAAAAAATACAAAGTAAATAGATAAATAAATAAAGGAAAAATGTTTTTTGAAAGGAAAAAAAGAGAAAAGGGAGAAAAAAAGGGAGAAAGAAAAACACAAAACAGGCAGGAAGGGTCCTCCCTGATGGACCCGAACCGCCCGTACACTTACATGTGTGGTCCACACAGTGGTGGTGCGGCCATGAAATCCCCAGACCAAACCAGATATGCCCTGCACGGGAGCTGAGGGGACATGCCGCGGCGGGCAAACACAAAAATGAACGACGCCCCGCAGGAATATTAGTGTAAAAAGGTTGTGGAACAATGGAACCAAATCTAAAAAGAAAAAAGAGGAAAAAAGGAAGTGTTGCTGTGGAGTGGATGAAAACAAAAGTAAAAAATCAAAAATTAAAATAGGGAAAGAAAGATGTTGAAACAAGGGAGGGGATTAAAAAAGGATGGAGAAAATTAGTGTGAATGGAAAAAAGGAGTGAAAATGTAGAAAGAGGTGAAGAAAAAAGGGAGACTGGAGAGAAAAGAAGAAGAAAAATGTAGCTGGGTAATAAGAGAGAAACACAGATGATGGGGAACAAGAGAGGGGAGAGAAAAGGGGGGAGAAAAGAAGAGAAAGGATGGCAGATGAGAGAAAGGGAAAAGGGAAAAAATATAAAAACAAGGAAGTGGTGAAGGGAAAATGGAACTAAATTTGAAAACCACAAATGTGGTAGGAGGGAGATGTGTACCTGGTGTCAAATAGGTCCAAACAAGAGTGCCTGGATGCATAGGTGGTGGGTGAATGCCGGTGTGTACCTGGCGAGGTGTGAAATCCATGCGGGGATGAAGTCCATAGCTGCCAAGCCCCCCCACAACCATATCCCCAACGTCAGACGCTAGCCCACAGATAGGGAGAGAAGGGAAGAGCGTCGACCGCCCAGGAACCTGCCCATTCATGGTCCCATAGGCGGCGGCGTCGACCATGTCAACCCTCCACTGGGCCAGCAGATAATAATCACTCGGTCGGCAAGCGTCGGGCTAAAAAGGCGCCAACGTGACCGGCCGGGATGCGTGACGTCGACGCGCAGTGAGGACAAACCCCGCCCACCCTCCGTCACAACAGGGCGGAAGGGGGGTCCGCAGTGAGCGTCGCAGCTCCCGGACGAGACAGAAAGGCAGGCCCAGCCAAACCACAGACGCACGTACCACTGCGTGCATGTAAGGAAAAAAACAAAAATTGAAAAGTAAATGAAAAATTAAATCAAAAAATATATAAAGTCAGAAGGGGAAAAAAAACCTGAAAATGTCACAACAGACAAAAGTTAAGTATTGGGTAAAAAAATATATATTGAATAAAAAGCATTTAAACCTCTAACAGGTAAAAATGGGAGTCAAGAAAAATTGTTTACATATGGTTAATGCTGCCGTGTGCTTATCATCCCTAATTGGTTGATAGTATATGAGGAAGGAATTAGTGGGACTTTATATAAGGTATAGGGGTGCCGCTCAGATCCCCCCCTCCATCCCGATTGAATGAAAATAATGAAAAATAAAAAATAGGAGTAGCGGGACTTTATATAAACACACGGGAGCAAGGATAAAAATAAAATTGATTGTTTTTAATGGATTCAAATTGTCATAGAGTTTCTGTATTCAAATAATTCAATGCATGATGCTATATAAAACTATTCGTACAACTACTACAATTCATTGGAGCCAGAAAAGATATATACATACATACATATTCCAACAAGGAATCAATACATGATATATAGTATAAAACATTTAAAGCATAATTGCATGATTGATTGGAAAAAGTAATCATATATATAAACAAAAAAAGGGGGGTTGTTTTAGGGAGGAAAAAATCAATTAATAAGGAACGGCCTGACCAGATGCATCATTGTATACACTAGGTTGATGTTGGCTCTACGCGTTTCAAGGTTTTTGACCTATCATCAGGAGCAAGGAACCATAGTGATAATCTACAAAAAAAAAAAAATACAAAGTAAATAGATAAATAAATAAAGGAAAAATGTTTTTTGAAAGGAAAAAAAGAGAAAAGGGAGAAAAAAAGGGAGAAAGAAAAACACAAAACAGGCAGGAAGGGTCCTCCCTGATGGACCCGAACCGCCCGTACACTTACATGTGTGGTCCGCGGCGGGCAAACACAAAAATGAACGACGCCCCGCAGGAATATCAGTGTAAAAAGGTTGTGGAACAATGGAACCAAATCTAAAAAGAAAAAAGAGGAAAAAAGGAAGTGTTGCTGTGGAGTGGATGAAAACAAAAGTAAAAAATCAAAAATTAAAATAGGGAAAGAAAGATGTTGAAACAAGGGAGGGGATTAAAAAAGGATGGAGAAAATTAGTGTGAATGGAAAAAAGGAGTGAAAATGTAGAAAGAGGTGAAGAAAAAAGGGAGACTGGAGAGAAAAGAAGAAGAAAAATGTAGCTGGGTAATAAGAGAGAAACACAGATGATGGGGAACAAGAGAGGGGAGAGAAAAGGGGGGAGAAAAGAAGAGAGAGGATGGCAGATGAGAGAAAGGGAAAAGGGAAAAAATATAAAAACAAGGAAGTGGTGAAGGGAAAATGGAACTAAATTTGAAAACCACAAATGTGGTAGGAGGGAGTTGTAGTCAGTACTTTCCAGCATGCTCCTTTACCTCCCTAGTGGGTAGCATTCGGCAAAAGTGATGGTGGATATAACCTCAGGGGGACATGATATACATATGAATGCCGCCTCTATTTACATATCAATGTCACGGTCTGTGGCTATTTACATGTCAATTCCGCCACCATTTACATATCAATGCCAGTTATTTACATGTAAACACAGGGTCTGCAGGTGAGTCATCTGTACATGGCAATAGGGCAGAGCTGGGCAGCATTAGTAGCAGCACTTCACACTGAGACATTGAGACACAACACGGGACTAAAACTGCTAGGGACAAGAGAATTTAAACTGGGATAGTTGGCAAATATGAGACAGCTGCTTTGGGCCCCACAATAATGATGGGGCCAAGGGCAGCTGCCCCTTTTGCCTTGCCTTAAAGAAGATGGCCCAGGTTGTGAGAAGGTTGCATTGTTCTGAGTATCAAAATAGTAGCCATGGGTACCAGCTAGGGTTGCACCGATACTAGTATCGGTGCCGATACCGAGTATTTGCGCGAGTACTTGTCATTTACCGGCTCATTCCTTTTCTGAATGAACAGAGTCAGTGATCACTGCCTCTGTCCATTCATCATAACTGAAACATCGTAACCTGTGTTTACGATGCTTCCGTTTATGAATGGAGAGGAGCCTCTGTCTCCTGTTCATTTATTTTCAGTGCAGCTGAGTCTGCAAAGAAAGGGACTGGGGAATCTGTGTCCTCAGTCCCTTTCCTTTTCTCAAAGGGGAGAAATCAGGGGTCTGATTAGACCCCTGATATCTTACCAATGCCCCCCCCCCCCCCCCCCGCTACCCACAACAGGGCTGAAAAAAAAATGACTTGGCGAGTACTTGAAAAAAAGTATCGGTACTTGTACTCAGTCTTAAAAAAGTGGTATAGGTGCAACCCTAGTACCAGCTGAGTTGTAATTTTTCATCTTGGTCCTAAAGTAACTTAATTAGGTCCTTCATGTAGCAGTACACCAATTCCATATAGTAGGGGTGTGCCACTGTGTTGATCAGGTGTATAGGTAAGAACTTTTAAGATGTGATCGGGTCCATATGGTTCAAATGTAGGAAAAAGGTAGGTAAGATTGTCAGGAGGTTGCATGTCAGTCATTTTTGTTATGACAAGGAAGAGGCTTAAAGTGGAGTTCCACTCAAAAGTGGAACTTCCGATTTAAGGCCACCTCCCCAGCTCCTGTTTGTGAAACTGAACTTTTTGGGAGGAGGCGAGGAGCGGGTACCCAATTTTGACAGGTACCTGCTCCCACTTCCAGGCCAGTGGTTCTCAACCTGGGGGTCGGGACCCCCTCGGGGGTCGAATGACGATTTGCCAGGGGTCACCAGATCCTGGGCTGTTCCACGCTGCTCTCCCAGCCTTTTCACGGCTGCCCTGCAGGACCCAATCTCCTGATTTCGGCATAGATGTCACTGCTACGAGACACCACAAAGTCGGTAACACTACCTGTGAATAGTGTTGCCATTAAAAGTCCCCACTACAGTTCTCAGATAACCAGATGACCTTGATCAAGAGCACCTAAGTTGGCTGATCAGAACCCCCCCCCCCCCCCCAGCACTGCCACTGATCCCATCCCCCACCAGCACTGGCACTCATCCCACTACCCCCCCCCCCCCCCCATCTAAGGGAGAGGAAAAGAGGGGGAGGAACAAAGAAAAAGGGAGAGGAAAGAATAAGAGAAAGAACAAGAAAGACGGCTAGGGAGAGGGATGGGGGGAAAAAAAACAAGAAATTAGGATAGAGAGATAAAAGGAGAACAAAGAGAAAGAGTGGTACATCCTAAAATGTACCATAAGGGGTTTTAATACTGTACGAGTGGAAGGGACTCAGGAAGCACTAAATGTCCATGGGTTAGAAGCGCAAATTACTTGTCTTGCCTTGGGTGCTGACAACCCACGCTAGGAAAATAATTTTACTGTTAGGGGTCCCCACAACTTGGGAAATTTTATCAAGGGGTCACGGCACTAGGAAGGTTGAGAACCACTGCCTTAGGCAATCGGAAGCGGAAGTTCTCCTTCCCCCCCTCCCAAAGTCTTCTGGGACACACGTCAGGTCCTAGAAGACTTTGGGACCAGACACAGAGGCAGCGCTATTCATGCATGTGCAGTGGGCACCCGGCTGTGAAGCTGCAAGGTGAGTGCACCGCTGGATTGTGGGACAGGTGAGTGTGTGTTTATTAAAAGTCACCTGCTACAGACTTTTAATAAACAAAAAAATGACTGGAACTCCGCTTTAACAAAAAAAGTTTGAATGTAGTAAAGTGGCCTCAGATTTAGAACATCACCAACACAGGGATGGTATCTACAAAGATTTTGTAGAGTTTCACTGGGGTATAATACCAGCAGGATAGGAGCTTATAGCCAGATCCTGGAGCCTGGTAGAGACCAATGTCTGGCAGAGTTCTTTCTCCTAGAATAAGCAAAAGGGGCCCAGTGAGATGATCATTGTGAAGCCACTTATAGATCTGGAAAGTAGGCCGTTGAGAGCTAATCCACTTAAACACATTTGCTCCAGGGTATGGAGTAGGTTAGAGCTATGGATCTGAAAGTACTTGATCTGGAGGGAGCTTCAAGTGTCAAGTTCAACCCGCAAACCTGAGAATGCCATGAAGGGAGATGCAACCCTGTGAGTATAAGAGTTGGGCAATTATCCCATTTAATTTTTGCATTTGCTTCCCATGATGGATATAGGCGACATGTATAGAGATTTTTCACTTTTTCACATACTACAGCATCTGTGTTGTTTAGCTATAGCTTTGCCACACTCATATGTCTCTGTGCTAGTAATGTACCCACTACCCTATCTTTAGGAGTCAGGTGAGAAAATCAGAACTACTGAAACCCAAGTACTGGTGGCAACAGCTCAAGCAATGCACCTAGAGGAGAGAATGAAACTTCTTACTATGCTGTGGAATTTTGGGATTAAAGTGAGTATACTCTTCACCATAAACCTCTTTCTTTTTTTACTTGTTGTTATAGTAACGTTATAATATTGCTATTACAGCTACTAAGCGATCACCTTTTTATTGTTCATACAAGCTCTTGAAGTAAGAGTCATGGCCATGTTCTGAACATGGAAACCATACAATACACTGATAATGGCCAATAAATGAATACCTTGTATTCTGACTTCAGTTGTTATAGTAACGTATCTACCCTGAGACCTCTATACCTTGCCTGAATCAAGCAAAGACAAGTTTTGCGGACGGTCTTTGTAAGATAGCTGAACTCACCAAAACACCATTAACATTGCTGCATTCTTATAATATTGCTATTACAACTACTAAGCAATCACCTTTTCTTTTCTCGGACATCACGGGACACAGAGCCACAGTAATTACTGATGGGTTATAGGGTATCACTAGGTATTGGACACTGGTCACACCCTAATCAGGAAGTTCAACCCCCTATATAACCCCTCCCCTTCCAGGGATACCTCAGTTTTTTACACCAGTGTCTTAGGTGTTGGACGTGCAAAGATGTCCTGTGCTGAAGCTCCAAAAGGAATATCCTAAGATCCTATACTGGGGCAAGCCAGGCGACCGGATCCATTCAAAGTGTCTTTTCATGGCCGAATTGAATGGTACTCGGGCCTCGTGTCCGAAGAAACGAGGTTTTACCTGTAACGCTTCTCTTTTTAGAGAGCTGGACCCGCGGATCAGAAAATGGCTTTAAACTTCCTAATTTCTGGCGAGGTGCTTTACAGGCCCAGAACTGAAGGATCCCCCTACTGATGGGGGCCCCAGTCTCTGACGGTTTTTCACAAACGGAGCCCACCGTGAGAGGCGAAGGCTGGGTCTGTGTAAACTGAACCCTGCGGCCTGGATAAGGTAAGAGGAGATTCCACAGAATTTTAATTCTAGTGGCTCTTCTCCTTTAAAGTGAATGCATGCTGTGCCTATTGTGACCACCGGGGGCGGCCAAGAGCACAAACCTTCTCATGCTTGATCTGTCTCAGCGTCCGCTGCACAGGCTCTTCCTCCAGCTCCAAAGGTAGATGGTGGGAGGTTTTCTCTGCTGGGATGGTCCCCCCAGGCTAGGAAAAGGCTCAGGTAGGCTGTAAGGCGGGTGAGACCGCACTGTCACAGCCGCTACCGCCGCCGCCACCGAAGCCGCATTGCGATGCAGGGCCCATCACTGCCGGCCTCCTCCTTATTCCCCCAACCCCAGCCTCCCTTCAGGCTTGTCAGAAAGGGTCGGCTCGCGTGGGAAGCGCTCGTTTTTCAAAAACGAGGGGGGGGGGGGCGTCAGCACAGCGTCAGCATGCCCAGACGCCCACAGTGCCTGAAAGCATGGCTATTTAAAGCACACTGTACAGGTGCTCTGAGCTTTGGAGAGACACAGAGCTGACAGTCACATGTAAGGTGGGACACAGGCATTCCCCTAGGCTGCATTCACTAAAGAACACCGGATTGGGCATTTGGTAGCAAGGCTTTTAGCCAGACTACATCGCTCAGCAGTCAGTGTTCGTTTTTGATACCTCACACCTTGTTGCTTTGCACTATGGGTAGAAGAGGTTCAAGCACCCCTAGAACCGGAGGCACTAGGGGGTCTCGTTCAGGTTCTGAGGACCCCCTGTCTGCTACACCATCCCCTCCTGAGGGACCAGGGGCAGCTGGACAGGGAGAGCCATTGGGGTTAGGGGCTACATCTGCTGCCGGCACTTCAGCCCCTGTGTACATTACACAAGAAGTTTTTTCCTCAACCATTTCTGGATTAGAGAAAAAACTAATGGCCGCGATTACATCTTCACTGAGTGGAAGAAAACGCACAAGGCCTTCCTCTGCCCCCCAAGACCCTCAGTCAGAGGAGCTCTGGGATAAAGGAGATGAATCCCTTTCAGAGGATCAGGATGGGACAGATGATTCCTCTTCGGAGGATTCAGGTGGAGAGGGACCCTCTGCGACTTCCCAAGAGGAGAAAGTCTTAGTGCAGATCCTCACTGGTTTGGTCCGCTCCACATTTAAGTTGCCCCTACCTGAAACTACTACAGAAACCTCTTCTGCTTTGGGGTCACTGAAACCTTTCCAAGCAGCACATGCTTTTCCTGTTCATAATTTACTTGAAAAGCTGCTTTACTCTGAGTGGGATCACCCAGATAAGCGATTTCTTCCGCCGAGAAAGTTTTCTACACTTTATCCTATGGAAGAAAAGTTTATTAAGAGGTGGGGAATACCGGCCATTGATGAGGCCATTTCCTCTGTAAATAGTAATCTGACTTGTCCTGTAGACAACGCTCAGATGCTCAAAGATCCTGTGGATAAAAAGATGGACTTCTTATTGAAAGATGTGTTCTCTTTAGCAGGATCAGTGGCCCAACCCTCAGTAGCAGCGATTGGAGTCTGTCAATACTTAAGAGACCATGTTAAGCAGGTCATCAAAGTATTGCCTGAACAGCAGGCCCAGGGGTTGGCTAACCTTCCTGCGGCTTTATGTTATGCTGTTGACGCCATTAGAGATTCTATCGTGCAAACCTCTCGCCTCTCGCTTGGGTTGGTGCATATACGTAGAATCTTATGGTTGAAAAACTGGTCAGCCGAAGCACCATGTAAGAAGCTTCTGGCTGGGTTTCCCTTCCGTGGTGAAAGGTTGTTTGGAGAGGACTTGGATAATTATATCAAGACGATCTCCTGTGGGAAAAGCACTCTCTTACCTGATAAGAAGAAGAGTAAGCGTCCCTCTTTTAAACGGACTCTTTCCCCAGCGCCAGGGGCATCAGCCTCCAGGCAGTCACGACGGTCTCCTCCGTCTGGGGCAAGAAACAAGAGTCAACCCCAGGGACACAAGAGATCCTGGGGGAAAAGGTCTTCTAAGCAAGACACTAAGACCTCTTCATGAAGGGGCGCCCCGCTCGCTCGAGTGGGGGGAAAGACTGCTGCAGCTCTCAGGGCCCTGGCAGAAGGACTTCCAGGACAGATGGGTAATCTCCATGGTAACCTTAGGGTACAGACTGGAGTTCCAAGAATGTCCGTCTCCTCGTTTCCTCAGATCAGGTGTTCCCAGAAAACCAGAAGAGAAGCAGTCGCTCCTTCTAGCGATAAAGCGACTTTGGTCGCAAGAGGTCATTGTGGGGTTCCCACAAAGAATCAAGGATTGAGACTCTGTTCCAATCTTTCTATGGTCCGAAAACCAAATGGGGACGACAGACCCATTTTGGATTTGAGAGATCTGAAACGATTCCCAAGGATGCAGTCCTTTCGTTTGGAATCAATTCAGACAGTAATCTCCGTCCTGCAGGGAGGAGAATTTCTGATATCAATAGGCATCAGAGATACAGGCCTATATGTGCCCAGTTTTCCTGCTTAACTGAAGTGTCTGCAGGCAAAGATCACTGCTCTAAGGGAGCTGATTCTGACAGTCAGGGCCAAGAAGGGTCTTTCTGTCCGCCTTTGTATGAGGCTGCAGGGGAAGATGGTGGCTTCATTCGAAGCAGTTCCCTATGCGCAGTTCCAAGCAGAACTGTTGCAACACAGTATTCTGTTGACCTGGAACAGGAAGGTGCAGGCATTAAACTTTCCAATGCACCTATCGCATGCGATGCGTCAGAGCCTCAGTTGATGGCTCATACCCGAAAACCTACAGAAGGGGAAATCCTTCCTACCGGTTGCCTGGGATCCTCTTGCAGGCAGGACGGATGCGTTGGTGATTCCGTGGCATCGGCTCTCACCGATTTATGCATTCCCTCCCATTCTGCTACTGCCACGGCTCCTTCGCAGACTCAGGCAAGAAGGGAAGTCGGCACTTCTGGTGGCCCCCGTTTGGCCCAGAAGAACCTGATAAGCAGAAATAGCAGGGATGATGGTGGGTTCCCGGTGGACCCTACCGATACACCCAGACCTGTTAGCTCAAGGTCCGGTGTTCCAGCCTGTCTCACAAATGCTAGATTTGACGGGTGGGCTATTGAATCCCACGTTCTGAAAAATCATGGGCTTTCAGGTCCTGTCATATCTACCTTGATCAATGCAAGGAAGCCAGCTTCCAGAATGATTTATCATAGAGTCTGGAAAGCTTATGTATCCTGGTGTGAATCCAGAGGTTGGCATCCCAGGAAATATGTCATAAGTAGAATTCTGGATTTTCTACAATTAGGATTAGAGATGAAGCTGGCCTTGAGTACCATCAAGGGCCAGGTGTCGGCCTTATCAGTGTTGATTCAACGGCCGCTTGCTTCGCATTCTCTGATCCGAAACTTTATACAGGGGGTGATGCGTCTTAATCCTCCGGTTAAGGCGCCCCTAAACCCCTGGGACTTGAACTTGGTTCTATCGGTGTTACAAAAACAACCTTTTGAACCAATACGTCAGATTCCTTTGGTCTTACTGACGAGGAAACTAATTTTCCTGGTAGCTATCTCTTCTGCTAGAAGAGTATCAGAAATAGCAGCTCTTTCCTGTAAAGAGCCTTACTTGATTATACACAAGGATAGAGTGGTACTGCGCCCTCATCCTAGTTTTTTACCGAAGGTGGTTTCAGATTTTCATCTAAACCAAGACATTGTGCTACCTTCCTTTTTTCCAGAACCTTGTTCTTCGGAAGAAAGGTCATTACATTCTTTGGATGTAGTAAGAGCAGTCAAGACCTATCTGGAGGCAACTGCTCAGATTCGCAAGACGGATGTCTTGTTCGTGCTGCCGGAGGGTCCCAATAGAGGACAGGCAGCGTCAAAAGCGACCATTTCTAAATGGATTCGACAGTTGATTATTCAAGCTTACGGTTTGAAACAGAAGATTCCTCCGTTTCAGATCAAGGCACATTCCACAAGGGCTATTGGTGCTTCTTGGGCAGTGCATCATCGGGCCTCTATGGCTCAGATCTGCAAGGCCGCAACCTGGTCTTCAGTTCATACATTCACCAGATTCTATCAGGTGGATGTAGGAAGGCATGAGGATATTGCCTTTGGGCGTAGTGTGCTGCAGACAGCGGTACAGGGTCCTCAGGTCTGATAGCACCCTACTTGGTTGTGATTCCCCCCCCCTCAGTTGGCATTGCTTTGGAACATCCCATCAGTAATTACTGTGGCTCTGTGTCCCGTGATGTCCGAGAAAAGAAAATAGGATTTTTTATTACAGCTTACCTGTAAAATCCTTTTCTTTCGACGGACATCACGGGACACAGAGGTCCCGCCCCTCTTCTAATACACCTTTACTGCTTTGCTACAAAACTGAGGTATCCCTGGAAGGGGAGGGGTTATATAGGGTGTTGAACTTCCTGATTAGGGTGTGACCAGTGTCCAATACCTAGTGATACCCTATAACCCATCAGTAATTACTGTGGCTCTGTGTCCCGTGATGTCCGTCGAAAGAAAAGGATTTTACAGGTAAGCTGTAATAAAAAATCCTATTTTTATTGTCAGACTGTTCTGGAAGTAGAAGCTATGGGCATGTTCTGAACATGGAAACCATACAATGCACTGATAATAACCAACGAGTAATCACCTTGTATTTCGGATGGAGTCTAGGTTGAGGCTGCTTCCACTCTTTACATAAGGGTTTTGTGTGATGTGTGGCTCCCAGGACTTCTTTTCTTTCTTTACTGACTTCTATGGAGCTAAGACAAGCTCTTTCCTTGCCTGTCCTCCCAGCGATTGTCAGCATATAAGGACCTACCCTGTTTCCCCGAAAATAATAAGACCTAGCGTGATTGTTGGTGATGGCTGCAATATAAGCCCTACCCCCCAAATAAGCCCTACCCTGTTTCCCCAAAAATAAGCCCTACCCTGAAAATAAGACCTACAAGGACTTTAACTAGGGCTTATTTGGGGGGTAGGGCTTATATTGCAGCCATCACCAACAATCACGCTAGACTCCATCCATGCCATGCCCCTGACACTTTGCCCCGCCCACAGGGCTTAGTCATGGGCTTTTTCTAATGGGAAAGCATAAACCGCACACAAATGCAATTTCATTGACCATGCAGTATTTATAAGAAAGCCTCGGTGTGCTCTGCTCTGGACTGTTGAAACCTAAACTCTGATTGATACAATATACTGCACATCATTTCTTTTTCACTGTTAAAGCCCCACTGTCTCCATCCCCCCCAAAACTATATCTACCATTTCCCTGTAACTAATCACTGCAGTAGGTTACATGATCCGGAGGATCTCCTCTTCCTACAGCATTCATCTTTCTGCATCAATGCCTGGGTATGTAGTTAGTCCCTACTGAGACACAACAAATCTTCCCACATAAGTTGTACCTGTTTATCTAAAGCCCTCTTTTCTCTACAGCCATTCAAAGTGCAGAATTTACCACAGTTCATCTTAGACTTCAGAAAGCAGGGAGCTAAAGTTTCACTCTGCAGAGATCAGTAAGTAGAGCTGAGAGCTGATTGGAGGAAAGGAACACCCCCCCCCCCCTTCACACGGGAACAGAGCTGAGGCTGTCAATCTGCTGGAGGTCCCTCTCCTGTCACCTTTTTACCTCTTGGTGTCAGGAAAACTTGTCAGAAGTTACATAGTAGGTGAGGTTGAAAAAAGACACAAGTCCATCAAGTCCAACCTATGTGTGTGATTATATGTCAGTATTACATTATATATCCCTTTATGTTGCGGTCGTTCAGGTGCTTATCTAATAGTTTCTTGAAACTATCAATGCCCCCCCGCTGAGACCACCGCCTGTGGAAGGGAATTCCCCATCCTTGTCGCTCTTACAGTAAAGAACCCTCTACGTAGTTTAAGGTTAAACCTCTTTTCTTCTAATTTTAATGAGTGGCCACGAGCCTTGTTAAACTCCCTTCTGCGAAAAAGTTTTAGCCCTATTGTGGGGTCATCAGTATAGTGTTTGTATATTGAAATCATATCAAGCGTCTCTTCTCCAGAGAGAATAAGTTCAGTGCTCACAACCCTTCCTCATAACTAATATCTTCCAGACCCTTTATTAGCTTTATTGCCCTTCTTTGTACTCGCTCCATTTCCAGTACATCCTTCTTGAGGACTGGTGTCCAGAACTGGACAGCATACTCCAGGTGTGGCCAGACCAGAGTCTTGTAGAGCTGGAGAATTATCGTTTTATCTCTGGAGCTGATCCCCTTTTTAATGCATGCCATTCTGTTTGCTTTATTAGCAGCAGCTTGGCATTGCATGCCATTGCTGAGCCTATCATCTACTAGGACCCCCAGGTCCTTTTCCATCCTAGATTCCCCCAGAGGTTCTCCCCCTAGTGTATAGATTGCATTCATATTTTTGCCACCCAAATGCATTATTTTACATTTTTCTACATTGAACCTCATTTGCCATGTAGTTGCCCACTCCATTAATTTGTTCAGATCTTTTTGCAAGGTTTCCACATGCTGTGGAGAAGTTATTGCCCTGCTTAGCTTAGTATCTTCCGCAAATACAGAGCTTGAACTGTTTACCCCATCCTCCAGGTCGTTTATGAACAAATTAGATAGGATTGGTCCCAGCACAGAACCCTGGGGGACCCCACTACCCACCTCTGACTATCTGACTATTTTCAATCCATGTACTGTACTAACCCTATGGTCCATGCCAACGGATCTTATTTTGTACAGTAAACATTTATGGGGAACTGTGTCAAATGTTTTTGCAAAATCCAGATACACCACGTCTACGGCCTTCCTTTATCTAGATGGCAACTCTCCTCCTCATAGAAGGTTAATAGATTGGTTTGGCAAGAACGATTCTTCATGAATCCATGCTGATTACTGCTAATGATACCGTTCTCATTACTAAAATCTTGTATATAGTCCCTTATCATCCCCTCCAAGAGTTTACATACTATTGATGTTAGGCTAACTGGTCTGTAAGGGATGTATTTTGGGCCCTTTTTAAATATTGGGGTTACATTGGCTTTTCTCTAATCAGCTGGTATCATTCCAGTCCGTAGACTGTCAGTAAAAATTAGGAACAATGGTCTGGCAATTACTTGACTGAGTTCCCTAAGTACCCTCAGGTGCAAGCCATCTGGTCCCAGTGATTTAGTAATGTTAAGTTTCCCAAGTCTAATTTTAATTCTGTCCTCCGTTAACCATGAAAGTGCTTCCTGTGATGTGTCATGAGGATAAACAGTGCAGTTTTGGTTACTGAAGCCCCCGATTCCCTCATAAAGACTGAGGAGAAGAATAAATTCAATACCTTCGCCATCTCCCCATCCTTTGTAACCAGATGTCCTTTCTCGTTCTTTATGGGGCCAATATGGTCTGTCCTCCCTTTTGTACTGATTACATACTTAAAGAATTTCTTGGGATTTTTTTTGCTCTCCTCCGCTATGTGTCTTCCATATTCTATCTTAGCCATCCTTATTGCACCCTTACATTTCTTGTTGCATTCTTTATAAAGTCTGAATGCTGATGATGATCCCTCAACCTTGTATTTTTTGATGGCCTTCTCCTTTGCTTTTATATGCATTTTTACATTGGAGTTAAGCCATCCAGGACTTTTGTTCGCTCTTTTAAATTTATTACCCAATGGGATGCATTGGCTAATGCCCTTATTTAATATGCTCTTAAAGCAAACCCATCTCTCCTCCGTGTTCTTTGTTCCTAAGATTTTATCCCAATTTATGCCTTCTAGCAAGGTTCATAGTTTAGGGAAGTTGGCTCTTTTGAGATCCAGTGTCTTTGTATTCACCTTATGTTTCCTATTTGTGTGATTTATACTTGACCTGTGATCGCTGTTACCCAAATTGCCCCATATTTCCACATCCATGATCAGGTCTTTATTGTTGGTGATCAGTAGATCCAGTAACGCTTTATTTCTAGTTGGTGCCTCTACCATCTGACCCATAAAATTGTCCTGCAAGACATTTAGGAACTGGCAAGCCTTAGATGAATGCGTGGTTCCCTCCGCCCAGTCTATGTCTGGATAATTAAAATCCCCCAGTATGATAACATTTCCCATCCTTGCTGCTAATCCAGATTGTAATAGGAGATCTGTCTCCCCCTCCTCCCTCAGGTTAGTGGACCTATAGCATACTCCCAGTATTATTTTCCCCTTAGCTTCACCCCTTTGGAGCTCTACCCATAAGGATTCCACCTCCTCCCTAGCTCCCTTGGTGATGTCATCTCTCACATTTACTTGTACGTTATTCTTTATATATACAGTAGGCATACCCCTACCTCTTTTTTACCCTCTCTATCCTTGTGATAAAGGGTATACCCTTGAATGTTTGCAAGCCAATCATGAGAGCTGTTGAATCAGGTCTCTGAAATTCCCACAAAATCCAAATCCTCCTCGTACAACAGTATCTCTAGTTTACCCATCTTGTCCGCCAGGCTCCTGGCATTGGTTAACATACCACGTAGTTTAGACCGGTCGTATATTATCCTCTTATTGGGTGTTCCGAGATTGCAACTAGGACTTGCTACTATACTTACCTTGGGTTTATGTGCTTTGCCACTAATGCCCCCAGTACTACCCTCTGGAATATGTTCCGCGCTGACTATTTCTACCTCTGGACCCACCCCCCATTGCCTAGTTTAAAAAGCCCTAACTTTTTGGCCATTTTCATTCCCAGCTGATCTGCACCCTCCTCATTTAGGTGCAGTCTGTCCCTTCTATAGTACTTGGTTATCGACTGAGAAATCAGCCCAGTCCTCCAGGAACCCAGACCCCTCCTTACTATACCAGCTCTTCAGCCACTTGTTTACTTCCCTAATCTCCCTCTGCCTTTCTGGTGTGGCTCGATGTACCAGTAGTATTCCTGAGAATACTACCTTGGAGGTCCTTTTCCTCAATTTAGCTCCTAAGTCCCCAAAATTGTTCTTTAGGACACTCCATCTTCCTCTGACTTTGTCATTGGTGCCAACGTGCACCATGACAGCTTGGTCTTCACCAGCCCCTCCCAGTAATCTGTCCACCAGATACGTGATGTTTCAAACCTGAGCACCCGGTAGACAACATACTGTTCGGCGCTTCAGGTCTTTGTTACAGATTGGCCTGTCTGTCCTTCTAAGAATTAAGCCCCCTACCACCAGAATCTGTCTTTCCTTTCCCTTCGCTATGTGATTAATACAGATAGCAGAGGATCGAGTCAACAGACAGAAATAGGAGAAAAGAAACGACTGCGCCAACTCAATTGTGTAAAGCGGCCAGCACTCACAATTAGACAAATTGTGTGTAGAAATGAGAAATAAAAAGTGCAGCGCTATATTTAAATAGAAAACACATAAAAATGTGAAGGTGACATGAAGGGGTCTATGTGTGGATCACCTCTATGTAAAGATATGGTTTTGACCAGCACCATTAATCTATAGGTATCAACAAAGGGTCTTGTAAAAATATTTATGCAATATACTCAATGAAGAAGTGTTATCTCACACAAGCAATATAACTGCATCATGACAATCCTAAAAAAGCATAAACTTAGATCTTACTCCAAAATATCATAAAACATTGTGGTAGAAAAATAACAAATGTGAATGAATGGACTCAAGAACGTATTCGGTTATCAGCTGGGGTCTTCTACCGGATATCACTCACTGATGTCAGACGAACTGCACTGCTAGCAACCAGAGGCAGGATCATTCAGACAGGAAGTGAAATGTGCAGTTCGTCTGACATCAGCCTTACAGTAGTTAGTGATATCCGGTAGAAGACCCCAGCTGTTAACCGAATACGTTCCCTCATCCAAGAGGAGCAGGGTCCATCCAGGAGTATTTAAAGTCGGGAGGCCTGTCTCGGCTCCCGCCCCAGGATTGGAGACATCTTTAACTCTACCATCCAGACGGTAAAAGCCTATATGACTCACCGCCCACGGCCAGTGAGTCCACCGTTTCTGGTAAGGGCACTTTACTTACATCCCCTTCAGTTGAATGCAAGAAGATTTATCCATGATTTGAACATGCATGTAGCAGGGTGAGATCCGAATATACGTTCTGAGATCACCCCCACATTCGAAAGAACTGTTAAACCCCCAGAGACTTTTTTGAGTCCATTCATTCACATTTGTTATTTTTCTACCACAATGTTTTATGATATTTTGGAGTAAGATCTAAGTTTATGCTTTTTTAGGATTGTCATGATGCAGTTATATTGTTTGTGTGAGATAACACTTCTTCATTGAGTATATTGCATAAATATTTTCAGGTGTTTTCACAAGACCCTTTGTTGATACCTATAGATTAATGGTGCTGGTCAAAACCATATCTTTACATAGAGGTGATCCACACATAGACCCCTTCATGTCACCTTCACATTTTTATGTGTTTTCTATTTAAATATAGCACTGCACTTTTTATTTCTCATTTCAACAGACAGAAATGACACTTAGTGCTCTGATTTGACACAAGAACACTGTAGAGGAATATATTTAGTTCATATTTCACATCTGCGATATACAAACACTTTAAGGGATCTTTTGGGTCTCCTTTCCTAGAAGAGGTACCAGTGAGGGACATGTGATGGCAGACTCAGGTCAAAAACAACCTAATCTGTTTAGCATAACCACCAATATAACCGCAAAAAGAAAGTACAATCTATTTACATCCATAGAACACCTGGGTGTGGAACTTGGAATAATCAATTGTCCATCACAGGACACATCCTCCTACTAGCAACACCACCTCTCCCCATGTACACATGTCGGCCTACCGGCCCATACAGACTGTGCTCCAGTTCTCCTGGCTCTGATGAAGAGGTTTTCCTCGAAACGCGTCAGCCTTTCTTAAATACCTGCCTCAATATGGGCACACCCCAATTTTAACTTCCTAGTACTTATTTTGTTACCTGCTTTTCCTTTTTTTTTTTTATAATATTATGTAGTATTTGTATGATTTTATATCTATATGACTATATGTCTGTATTCTTTTACATAAATAAACCATACATTTCTTGATGCAAGCGTCTGATCACGCGCCTTCCACCCATTCCTACTAAACATTTAACCCACTGTAGTTGGGTGGTGGCCGCAGTTGCTCGCGACATGGGGTCTAAGGGAAAAAGTACAGACTTAGTCCAATTTATTCAGGCCCCCGAGAAGTGGCCAAACTCGTCGAAGAGCTCCAGAGCAGCCCGCAGGGAGGAGTTCACGTCGTGTAAATACAACAGGGCATTGTCGGCGTATAATGACACCTTCTCCAAGGGGCCAATCCGCAGTCCCTCCACCCCCCGGGACGCCCTAAGTAGGATGGCAGGGGTTCCAGCGCCAGGGCAAAAAGGGAGGGAGAAAGGGGACATACCTGGCGCATGCCAGGTTGCAGCGGAAACAGCTCGGAAACCGAGTCAAATGCCTTTTCGCCATCCAGAGAGGCAATGACTCTGGTCCCAGCATTATCATGAGGAATGGACAGGTTGAGATGCAGCCTTCTCTAATTGATATTGGTGCCTTTGCCGGGCATGAACCCCATCTGATCCACATGGATGAGCTCATCCAGGACTTGTGCCAGATGGTTCGCCAATATTTTGGCCAGAAGTTTTGCGTCCACATTAATTAAGGAAATCGTTCGATATGACGCACAGTCCTCAGGGTCCTTACCGGTTTGGGCACCAACACAATTACAGCTTCGGACATGGATTCTGGCAATGACCCTATCTTGGTGAACTGAGCGAACAGCATGGTGAGCCTAGGAGCGAGCAGTTCTTGGTACGTAGAATAGAATTCGACCGGAATGCCATCTGCACCATGGGTTTTACCAGGTTGCATTTGGGCCATAGCGGTCTGGACCTCCTCCAGGGTAATATCTGGTTCTAGCTTCTCACTAACATCCTGGGACAGGGTAGGAAATTCCACCCCATCCAAGTAGGCCTGGAGATCCGATATTCCATAATCCACCCTAGTGGAATAAAGGGAGCTATAGTATTGCATAAATCTAGCAAGGATTTCATCAGGGCTCGTAAGGGGGACTACTCCCTCATCCCGGATGCTCCCAATATGAGTACTAGCGAATTGCCCTCAAGACAACCATGACAACAATTTGCCATTTTTATCTCCATACTTGAAAACTCATTGGGCCTTACTGAGCATCGATGTCTTGGTCATCTCTATTCTACAAAGTTCAACCGCCCTAAGCGTATATTGCCAGGCCCCGTAGTTGAGGGGGGTAGGAGCAGCAACATATCTAGCCTCCTTATCCCCGAGCTCACCCTCCAACTCCCCCAGCGACCGCACTGACTGCTTCCGGCTGTTAGTAATGCGGGAAATATATTCCCCCCTCAGCCATCCCTAGTGCTAAAATGTTTAGCATAACCACCAATCATGATCAAACTTGCCTTGAAAGATTGACTACAATTGGTGATACAGAAAGCTGGCATGCTGCAGAGATACAAAGAGGTAGCCAAGCAGTATTTGTATTTTGTGTCAGCAGATTTGTTCTGAGCAAGAGGAGTCGTGTACACATACATACAACCACATGGAAACTAGGTTGTTCCTTCTATAACCCCAAAATGCAGTGCAGGACCAAAACTATCTTCTATGAACTGTGTTCTGCCAAAGAGTGTGCTTTAGCACAGTCAACATTCGGTTACTGCAAGTGCCAAAATTCTTGCTTTTCTGCAAGAACAGCAGCTACATTTTAAAAATCTGGAGATATCAAGAAGTGGCCTGATGTGAACTTATCTTGTATAAGTAGAATAGTCTCAGTAAAGATGACAGTTCTACCTAGACTGTTATATTATTTTGGGACATTGCCTGTCCAGGTTCTTGTTAATGCAACACGACAATTGCAATCAAGCATTTTCCAATTCATCTGAGGAAGAAAGGGTCGCAGGTAGCTTGGATCATGATGTACGCTCCCAAGGAAGCGCGTGGTCTGGGAGTACCAGCTTTTAGGAAATACTATGTGGTGTTACAGCTAGCTCAACTGTGCCAACTCCATAGTAAGCACTATAGGCCATATTGGGTGTCCCTAGAGGCCCAAACCTGCTCCCCACTTCCAATGGATTTAATCCTATGGACCCCATCGTAAAGCGATTTTGTGCCCTACGCTTTCCCACTCAATACATCTATGGGACATGAGCTGTAGGAGATGGCTCCTGCGCTCAGCCCACACACCTGTGGCTCCTCTTTTTGGCCCCCTATTTCCACCTGGTATACAATCTGAGGGCTTTGGCTGGTGGTTGCATAAGGGGACTCTACTGTATAGGGGACTACCATGATCATATAGGGATTTGCTCTCCATAATATTTCATAGATAGCCTGGAGATGCCCCCCATGGAGAATTTTCGCTTACAGTAAATTTATCATTTTCTACAAACTCTACAGAAAAAACACTCTGAGCTAGCAGTACGCACCATGTTTGAGAGCAGGTGCATGCAGGATGCCTCATCACAGGGGGTGTTTTTATACTATATAAAATATTTTCCAACCCCTCGGGCAGTCTAATTTACCAGACAGCATGGGAGAAGGATCTGGACATAACTCCTGAAGCGGAGGACTGGCATAAATGGAGCACACTAATCCATAAAGGCATTCTAAATGTTGCTCTGAGAGAGGCTGGCTACAAAGTACACACCAGATGGTCCCAGAGCATCTTTCAAAAATGTATCCGGGTTCGTCGGCCTCCTGCTTCAGGGGATGTGGCCAGATGGGCTTGTTTCTGCACGAATGGTGGACTTGTCCCAAAGTACGCCGATTCGGGATGAGGGTACATTTCTTTTATCTTTTCAGTCACAATGGTTAATGTTACTAAAGATGCAAGAATTGCCCTTGTGAACAAACCAGTTGAGAATGTCCCAAGATACACACAGACCTTAATAAATTTTATGTTTTTAGCAGCCAAAATTGCTATTGCGACGGCTTGGAAAAGCCCAGCCTTAGGCATAGTCATAATGAAACGTAAACTCACGTGATTATGTTAAACGAAAAATTATTGAGCGTCTTGCGAGATAAACAATCCCTCTTAGATAAAATATGGACCAGGTGGCGGTAGATCCCCGGACGGACTCCCCTCACCTTTCTCTTTCTCCATTTTCCTTTATTTATTTATTTTCCTTTCTAGGGTATGGAGTCCTATGACCGGTCCATTTACCCCCCTCTTTCAACATAAGCTAAAAGTTCTCTCATTGTTAATAATCTCCTTTTAGTGGTCACATACTTTTGATGTTTTATACCTCATAGCCTTTACAGATATCATAGGTGGACCTGATAAGTTGTTTAGGCGATGGCTGTTTTCCACCCCTTAAGACATTATGGGTCTACATTATGAAGCTTTTTATCACATGTTTGATCTCCCTATTTGTATGGGACTACAAGAGTCACTATGGTCAGCTTATTGTACTTGTCATGGCCCTTTTATGTCCTCCTCCCTTTATGTTTGTTATATATGTATGTTGAATATACAGTGTCTTGCGGGGATTGTTCGCAGCTCTGTTTTGTAATGTTCATTTCTTGTTCTGCAGGAAACATTCAATAAAAACAATTGAAACAGAAAAAAAAAAATCTGGAGATACCAAATTGCACCTAGTGGTGCCTATACTTTTGTTATATGATGGTGCTTTGCTATTCCTCTTGCTTGTGCAAGTCTTATCAGTCTGCACAGAGTGATTGAAAGCAAAAGAACAGTGTTGGTAGCTGATCCTTTCCCAGCAATGCATTTACCCCTTGGTAGCAAGTCTCCAGCATTATCCTGTCATTGTCCATTATACCTTGGTGACCAGTCTCCAAAATGCATTAAGCCCTTAAGATAATGTGCATTAATCCTGTAGTCGCCAGACTCCAGAGCAGGGGTGGGCAAACTGCAGCCCTCCAGCTGTTGTGGAACTAAATGTCCCATAAGGCATTCCAAGACTGACAGTTACAAGCAGCATGACTCCCAGATACAGAGGCATGATGGAATGTGCAGTTCTGCAACAACTGGAGGGCCGCACCTGCCCGCCTCTGTCAGAGTATATGTGTTTACCCCTCAGTAGCCAGACTAAGCCCTGATGACTTTATAACCCTAAATCTTTACAGATTTTTCATAGATTTCCTGACCCCTGTTCTCCTCCTCGTACTACTTTGCTGATAATAATTTCATCAACAGTGGTGCTCAACCTGTAGCCCGCTAAGCCCCCTGATGTGGCCCGTGACCTCAAACCAGGGAAGTGCATGTCCATATTCTCAGATGGTGGGTTGGCAAGCCCAGATCGCGAACAATGGGTTGCCGACCCACCATCCCTGAGCATCAGACTGCATCAAACTGGCACCGGCGGAGGAAGCAGGAGGCTGTGAAGGGAACAGGAGCCACATAAGTCATTGCTTCCTCTGTAGCACCAGCCCCTGTCCCAGGTGCAGTGATGCCTATTGCACTTTGCCTGGGATCCTTCTAGCAACCTAGAGAGCAATGCCACTAGAAGCTAGAGGAGGAAAAGTTTGTTAGTATATTAAACGACACATACACTTGAGCTTTTGGAATGGGCATTTCTGTATCGTACATCACGGGACACAGAGCACCATAATAATGTGGGTTATACGCTTACCTTTAGGCAATTGGACACTGGCAACCAATAGTAAGACGGTTCCTCCCATATAACCCCTCCTATACCGGAAGTACCTCAGTTTTTACGCCAGTGTCTTGAAGGTGATGGTCATGGCTGTTTAAGCTCTTCAAAATTCTTCAAAGATGTCCCAGTGAGGACGTTATAATCGGATCCATTTGGATGGCATAACAAAGCTAAAGTGGATGGTACCCGAGCCTCGATTCAAGAACGAGGTTTTGCTTGTAATGTGTCCTATATAGGCGCTGGTACTTTGTCGCAGTAAGTGGGCTTAGCACTATATGACCATATAGTGTGACAAAACCCCCGTATTTTTTGAATATGTTCAGGTGTTTTTAACTAGCCCTGCAGGAAATGTCATTCTTGTATGTGTGCGCTGTAAAATATTTTGTACTATATAGGCGCTGGACCCTTGTTAAGTTGGTATTCCTGGTCAAACTTGCCCAAGGTAAACCAGAAAGGGTGCTTTACAGGTCCAGGGGTGTGGACCCCAAGAAATGGGGGACCCGGTCTTTGAAGGTCCTCAGAGGCGCTACCCGCCATGATGGGGGAAGATTGGGCCTAGTAAAACAGGCCCTGCTGCTTGGGACGTTGAGTACTCCCTTTGGGGGAACTTTATATATATATATTTCCCTCTATAAGAACCTGCTGGTAATTCTTAAAACCTGCGCATTTGGGCAGGCGTGCGCGAGTATGCACATGCGCCGTGTGCGCGTCACCAGCGTGTGTGTGCGCGACATCGGTGTGCGCGTGCGCTGCTGTGCACATCGTGGATGCGCCGCGTGCGTCAGGACGGCGCATGCGCCGTGCGGCGAGCATGCCGCTGATCACGTGGGCGCGCGCGCTCACTCTTAGGCTAAGCCTTTATAAGGAGAGAGTGCCTGGCATGCGCGTGGACAGCACAGAGCGATATTGGGCACGTGAGTCTGCAGGTCTTGGACACAGTTGTGACAGGTTGAAGGCTGGTGATAGTTGTGGGGAGTACCCTTTTTCCTCGTTTGTAAGCAATGTCTTCCAGAAAACGAGGTATAGGGAACAAGGCAAGCACAGGGGCAAGAGTACCTCCTTTAAAAACATCCCACCCAGTGTATATCTCTCTCTCCCACCCCCCCAGTGTATATCACTCTCTCCCACCCCCCCAGTGTATATCACTCTCTCCCACCCCCCCAGTGTATATCACTCTCTCCCACCCCCATAGCATATCTCTCTCTCCCACCCCCCAGTGTATATCTCTCTCTCCCACCCCCAGTGTATATCTCTCTCTCCCACCCCCAGTGTATATCTCTCTCTCCCACCCCCAGTGTATATCTCTCTCTCCCACCCCCAGTGTATATCTCTCTCTCCCACCCCCCAGTGTATATCTCTCTCTCCCATCCCCCGTGTATATCTCTCTCACACCCCCCAGTGTATATCTCTCTCTCCCACCCCCAGTGTATATCTCTCTCTCCCACCCACCAGTGTATATCTCTCTCTCCCACCCACCAGTGTATATCTCTCTCTCCCACCCCCAGTGTATATCTCTCTCTCCAACCCCCAGTGTATATCTCTCTCTCCCACCCACCAGTGTATATCTCTCTCTCCCACCCACCAGTGTATATCTCTCTCTCCCACCCCCAGTGTATATCTCTCTCTCCCACCCCCAGTGTATATCTCTCTCTCCCACCCACCAGTGTATATCTCTCTCTCCCACCCACCCAGTGTATATCTCTCTTTCCCCCTCCCCCCTGTCTATCTCTCCCACCCACCCAGTGTCTATCCATCCATCCCACCCAGTATCTATCCATCCATCCATCCCACCCAATGTCTATCCATCCATCCCATCCAGTGTCTATCCATCCATCCATCCCACCCAGTATCTATCCATCCATCCATCCCACCCAATGTCTATCCATCTATCCCATCCAGTGTCTATCCATCCATCCATCCCATCCAGTGTCTATCCATCCATCCATCCCACCCAGTGTCTATCCATCCATCCCACCCAGTGTCTATCCATCCATCCATCCCACCCAGTGTCTATCCATCCATCCATCCCACCCAGTGTCTATCCATCCATCCCACCCAGTGTCTATCTATGCATCCATCCCACCCAGTGTCTATCCATCCATCCCACCCAGTGTCTATCCATCCATCCCACCCAGTGTCTATCCATTCATCCATCCCACCCAGTGTCCATCCATCCATCCCACACAGTGTCTATCCATCCATCCATCCCACCCAGTGTCTATCCATCCATCCCACCCAGTGTCTATCCATCCATCCCACCCAGTGTATCCATCCATCCATCCCACCCAATGTCTATCCATCCATCCCACCCAATGTCTATTCATCCATCCATCCCACCCAGTGTCTATCCATCAATCCCACACAGTGTCTATCCATCAATCCCACACAGTGTCTATCCATCCATCCCACCCAATGTCTATCCATCCATCCCACCCAGTGTCTATCCATCCATCCCACCCAGTGTCTATCCATCCATCCATCCCACCCAGTGTCTATCAATTCATCCATCCCACCCAGTGTCTATCCATCCATCCATCCCACCCAGTGTCTATCCATCCATCCATCCCACCCAGTGTCTATCCATCCATCCATCCCACCCAGTGTCTATCCATCCATCCATCCCACCCAGTGTCTATCCATCCATCCATCCATCCATCCCACCCAGTGTCTATCAATTCATCCATCCCACCCAGTGTCTATCCATCCATCCATCCCACCCAGTGTCTATCCATTTATCCATCCCACCCAGTGTCTATCCATTTATCCATCCCACCCAGTGTCTATCCATCCATCCATCCCACCCAGTGTCTATCCCTCCCTCCCACCCAGTGTCTATGTGTCCATTTATCTGTCTATTTATCTATCTATTGCGGGCGAGTGACCGGCGGGGGGGGGGGTGTGGCTGGGGTTGGTTAGGGCTTTGCGCCCCCCCAAAAAAATTGAGCACCAGCCGCCACTGGTGGCCACTACCAGTATACTTGCCTCGGCTTATGTTACAAAGGATAATTTGGCATCTGCCTTAGCGGGCCTTGAAGGCAAAATAGCTGGCATGATTGCCTCTGTAACAGAGGGGGGGAGGAAGCGTAATAGATCTCCCTCCTCTGAGCCTGGGCCAAGTGGAGAGTCACTAGAGCACCAGGACTCTTATAGCCAGATGGGTCCAGGTGATCTGGAACCAGAGTGGGCAGAGGATTTGGAAGAGGTGGTCATAAAAGACCGGGAGGAAGGAGAGGCTGAAGAATCCTTGGCTGAGGACTCTGGCTCTGAAGAGCCAATTTCAGCCTCCCATTCTCAAAAATTGTTTGTCCAATCTCTGATTGAGATGGTACGAATTGGGTTTAAGTTACCCCCCGGTTCAGGAGTCTGAAATCTCCTGTTCTACTTTGGGATCTTTGCGACCTCAGCAAATTTCCCAAGCGTTCCCTTTGCATCCATTACTGGAGCAGGTGGTCTACGTGGACTGGGATCACCCTGACAGGATATACTTACCACCAAAGAGGTTTTCTATCTTCTATCCTATGGAGGAGAAGTTCAGGAAGAAATGGGAGACACCTTTGGTTTACGCTGCCATTTCTTCAGTAAATAAAAGTTTAACCTGCCCAGTGGATAATGCCCAGGTAGTTAAGGATCCGGCTGATAAAAAGCTAGAGTCCTTATTAAAAGCCTCTTTTTCGGTGGCTGGTGCAGCAATTCAGCCAGCAGTAGCAGCAATTGGGATTTGCCAACCCCTAAAGGATCATTTTAAAAGGTTAGTAAAGAACCTACCTTGCCAGGAGGAATCTGCCGAGGAATTGTCGGAGATTCCTCATGCTTTATGTTTTGCAGTGGACCCATTGAAGGACTCAATCCAGCAGATGTCTAGTTTTGCGTTACTGTCAATCCATATGCGGAGAGTCTTGTGGCTAAAGAACTGGTCTGCTGAGACGCCATGCAAAAGGCTACTCGCAGCGTTTCCATTTCATGGAGAACGCCTGTTTGGCGAGGATCTGGATAAATATATCCAAAAGATCTCTGGAGGAAAGAGTGCCCTACTCCCTGTTAAAAAGAAGGGGAGGCAACCCTCTTATAAAATTCCCAATGCTCCAGGACCTAGTGCTTCTTCCCCTAAGCGGTATTGATGGCCTCAGCTGTCTGGGTTTAAAAGACCCCAGGGTCAGAAGAAGCCCTGGCCCAAAAGACACCCAAGCCCAACTCCAAGTCTACCTTGTGAAGGGGCGCCCCCGCTCTCATGGGTGGGGGGCAGGCTTCGGCTGTTTGTGGATGCTTGGGAAGAACTGGTTTAAGACCCATGGGTCATTTCCACTGTGGAATACGGTTACAGAATAGAGTTCTGGGAAATCCCCCCAAATCAGTTTCTGTACTCAAGGGTTCTGTCGGATCCAGAAAAAAGAAGATGCCTATTCCTAGCCTTACAGCATCTGCTGATGCAGGGGGTAATTGTAAAAGTTCCGCACAAGGAAAGATTCAGAGGGTTTTACTCAAACCTATTCACCGTACCAAAACCAAATGGGGAAGTAAGGCCCATTTTGGACCTCAAGGCTCTCAACCTCTTTGTAGACGTCCGATCCTTCCGCAAGGAGTCGGTTCGATCAATAATACAATCTCTGAGGAAAGGAGACTATTTAGCGTCCATAGATATCAAGGACGCGTACCTTCATGTGCCGATCTTCGGTCCACATCAGAGGTTCCTACGCTTCGCAGTAGAGGGCAGTCATTTCCAATTCGTGGCACTACCATTCGGTCTAACCACGGCCCCCAGGGTTTTCACAAAGATTCTGGCCCCATTGTTGGCTTCCCTAAGGTCTCAGAGGGTCTCCGTAGTAGGATATCTGGACAATCTTCTCCTAAGGGATTGCTCTTGCCCCATACTGGTGCAAACGTGTCAAGAACAGTACAGGTTTTACAACGCCTAGGTTGGATTCTAAATGTGGACAAGTCAGCTCTTTGTCTGACCCCAAGCCTTGGTGTATCTGGGTCTGATCTTAGACACCGCCCAAGAAAAGGTGTTTCTGCCCCCCTTAAAGGTCGTCTCCATAGTGGAACTCGTCCAGAAGGTGAAAAAAGAATTAACACCACCTATTCGGCTGTGCATGAGGTTACTGGGCAAGATGGTATCGCCCTTCAACGCAGTGCCATATGCACAGTTCCACTCCAGAGTGTTCCAGAACAGTATTCTAAAAGCCTGGGACAAGTCGACTCGAACCTTGGATCAACCTATGGTTCTATCTCCGCAGGTACTATGGAACCTCTCTTGGTGGTTAAGAACCAGCAATTTGGAAAAAGGGAAATCTTTCCCACCAGTAGCCTGGAAAGTCGTAACTACAGACACCAGTCTTCCCGGCTGGGGAGCAGTCCTAGAGGAGGCGTCTGTTCAGGGAATATGGTCCCAGACAAAAAAGACTCTGCCCATCAATCTATTGGAGATTCGGGCAGCTCGTCTGGCTCTGCGTTTCTGGACATCCAGATTGCGGTGTCTTCCTCTCAGAGTCCAGTCCGACAACTCCACGGTAGTGGCATATATCAACCACGAGGGAGGTACCAGGAGTCGGGCGGCCCAAAGAGAACTAAATCATATATTGACTTGGGCAGAAAAACATGTGCCGTTTCTTTCGGCAGTGTTTATCCCGGGGGTGGACAATTGGCAGGCAGATTTCCTAGGTCGCCAAAAGTTGTTGCCAGGGGAATGGTCCCTGCATCCCAAGGTTTTTCTACAGATCTGCCAACACTGGGGGACCCCAGATGTGGATCTGCTGGCATCCAGATTCAATGCCAAGCTGGACAGGTTTCTATCCAGGACCAAGGATCCGCTTGCTGTCGGGATAGACGCATTAGTAGTTCCTTGGGATCAGTATTCTCTGATATATGCCTTCCCTCCGATCCAAATCCTGCCGCACTTATTACGCAGAGTACAGGAGGAACAAAAACCAGTGATCCTAGTGGCCCCAGCGTGGCCCCGGAGATCCTGGTACTTGGAGATTGTGAAGTTGGCAGTAGGGGACCCATTGGTCCTTCCATGCCATCCAGACCTGTTGTCTCAAGGACCCATATTCCATCGTTCTTTACGGTTGCTGAATTTGATGGCTTGGCTATTGAGACCAGACTATTGAAAGACCTTGGTATTAGGGGTTCAGTCTTGTCTACTTTGATAAACGCTAGAAAGTCAGTTTCTAGAGCTATCTATTATAGAGTCTGGAAGTCATACATTTCTTGGTGTGAGGAAAGGAAATGGAACCCTCATAGGTATACGATTGGAAGAGTTCTTGCCTTTCTTCAAGTAGAAGTAGACTTGCAGCTGGCTTTAGGGACAATTAAAGGACAGATTTCGGCCTTATAATTTTTTTTTCCAAAGACCAATTGCATCCCATTCTTCGGTGCGAACCTTTGTCAAGGGAGTAACACACTTGAGGCCGCCGGTTAAACCACCTTTATGTCCCTGGGACCTAAATTTGGTACTGTCAGCCTTACAGAATCAACCGTTTGAACCTATTAGGCATATTCCTTTTGTCCTATTGACCAGAAAATAGTTTTTTTTGGTGGCTATAACATCGGCTAGAAGGGTGTCAGAATTGGCCGCCCTTTCTTGCAAAGAACCTTTTTTGATTCTTCATCAGGACAGAGTGGTCATGCGCCCTCGTCCGTATTTTCTACCGAAGGTGGTTTCCAAATTTCATTTGAATCAGGATATCATTTTACCTTCCTTTTTTCCAAACCCTAAGACTAGGGAGGAAAGGTCGCTTCACTCACTGGATGTGGTGAGGGCGATCAAAGTTTACCTGAAAATGTCAGCTCCCTTTCGGAAGACTGACTATTTTTTTGTCTTGTCAGAGGGTCCTAAGAAAGGACAGCCGGCAACAAGTTCTAATATATCCAGGTGGATTCGCCAGACTATTATCCAGGTGTATGGATTAAAGCGCAGGGTTCCACCGTGGGATTTAAAAGCACACTCCACTAGAGGGATTAGTGCATCATGGGCAGTACGCCAACAGGTGTCTATGGCTCAGGTTTGCAAAGCGGCCGCTTGGTCTTCAGTTCATACGTTCACCAGGTTTTACCAGATGGATTTTAGATCTCAAAAGGAGACTGTCTTTGGCCACAGCGTGTTGCAGGCAGCTTTATAGTCTCAGGCCCGTTGGGGCTTAGGGATATTGTGTTCCCCCCCTCAGGTGCATTGCTTTAGGACATCCCACATAGTCATTATTATGGTGCTCTGTGTCCCGTGATGTACGATAAAGAAAAACGGATTTTTAAAACAGCTTACCTGTGAAATCCTTTTCTTCGAGTACATCACGGGACACAGAGGTCCCTCCCCTCTTTCTGGGATCGTCATTGCTTGCTACAAAACTGAGGTACGTCCGGTATAGGAGGGGTTATATGGGAGGAACCGTCTTACTATTGGTTGCCAATGTCCAATCACCTAAAGGTAAGCGTATAACCCACATAGTCATTATTATGGTACTCTGTGTCCCATGATGTACTCGAAGAAAAGGATTTTACAGGTAAGCTGTTTTAAAAATCCGTTTATTAGCACCGGGTGCAGCGCAGTGCATCTGTGGCTTTCCTGCGGGTTAGCTACAATGAGCCATAGACTTTAATTTATATCCTGTGGGCTTTCTGAAAGTGCATCAAAACTCCTGACTTTCAGAAAGTGCACCACACCTGCAAGATACAATAGAAGTCTATTGCAAAGAGCAGCTAACCCGCAGGAGTGCTGCAGGTGCACTGTGCTGTGCTGCACCCACGGTGCAGTTAACCTGCAGTGCATCAGTGTGAAAACAGCCTTTTAGGGGGCTTAGGACAGTAAGGGCTCGTTTACATTTGCAGTTTGGAAGCAGTAAAATCCCATAGTTAAGACATGTTTTTACCACACACCCCTCAACTACTTATGTAGCGTCAGGGAATGCAATGGCGACCCTGTCCCATGCTCCAGGTTTACACTTGGACGGTGGGGGGGTGGGGGGTGTTGTATATACAGTAACTGATCCTTTGCATTTTCCTCCTGCAACCGCTCAAATAGACATTCAAAAAAAATAAACAACGTAGTATTCAATCTAGTGTTATCTACTATTCGAAATTCTGAATCGTTTCATTTCATTGTGGCCTGCGACCAGTTACCAAATCACTTAAGTGGCCCTCGAGGTTGAACACCCCTGATTTATAACATAACACATAAATTAACAAAATAGACAATTTCCACAGGCACAAAATTATAACAATAACCAACCTGCACACATCACAAAAATTACCCTGTTAATGATTTGTTACACATTGTTGGTTTTAGATACAAGCTGTTTTGAGTTCTTTTTTTAAAATGTGGCATTCATAGCAATGTCTGGGACTCACTGATCAGTGTGATAGTCTTTTGTCACCACTCATGGCTTTTCTTGTCTCAGCAGTTGACTGAATCTGTCGCTCTTTAAATGTTTATAAAGAAAAGTAAAATAGGATAGTGATTGTTAGCACTACAAAAATTAACCCAGAGAATATTTTTAGTGATTAGGAATGGTACATGGTTTATAAACGGAATTTGCACCCTATCTTCGAAAAAAGTTTTTCAAGCATAGACTTTAAGTAACAGACATATTGGTCTTTCCTTCTTCCACACAGGCGGAAATGCTTTACAAGAAGAATCCTAAATTACTTACACAGCTGCACTATTGTGAGAGTGCAGGGATTCCCCTGGTGGCCATTATTGGGGATCAGGAAATAAAAGATGGCGTGGTCAGGCTAAGAGATGTGGCAACACGGAAGGAGGTAAACACCTGATTAGTCTCTACTTTTATTAAGTGCATCATAAAGTGACCCATTGTCATTATATAGTAGCTAGGCATTATTTTTATTTTATTTATTTCAGGTACTTGTATAGCACTGTCACTTTACGCAACTCTTTACATATATGTATTATAGGTTTACATTAGTCCCTGCCCTAAAGGAGTTTACAATCTGAGGTCCCTAACACAGTCATAAATAAAATATTAGGGACAATGGTCCTACCAGCATGTCTTTGGAGTGTGGGAGGAAGCTGGAGTACCTGGAGGTAACCCACACAAGCAGGGGGAGAACATGCAAATTCCATGTAGGTAGTGCTGTGGCTGGGATTCAAACCCCAAACTTAGTGCTGCTAGGCTGAAGTGTTAACCACTTAGTCACTGTGCTGCCCACCATTCTCCAAAAATAAAAGATATTTAATTTACCAAGTATTCACAAAAAATTGCACCCCTGTATACTGCGGTGCTAAAAAAGGTATACATATAGTGAGGATATTGCTGTATATTGAATAAAAATGTCCAACTTGATTATTACCATTATATCTATCATTATGGCCTCAATATCTGCAACGCTCTGCTGTGCTCTACATACAGCCTGAGTCCAAACATGGAAAAATCTCACATATTATATTCCAACCATTCAGTGCTATGGACTTCCAAACCTTTTGGCAATTTATCTAGTGAGAAACAATAGCAATCAGCCCAAAAAAGCCTGTAGAACTTGAGTGTGAGAGTAAGAAGCAGAACATGCAGCCAATAAGTCTGTATGCTGACAAGAAGCATGCTGAAAGGATGAGAAACCAGATTAACCGAGAGATAAGCATATTATTGTGCTTCACCTTTTAGTGTCCAGTCACAGGCTGGGGCGGGTCCAGGAATACCTGGGCTCAGAGGAAGTGGGTTAAATGATGCTGACTAAGTGCATCTAGTGGCAGCAAAAAGGTACTACAGGGAAAATCTCTCAACTGAAATGGAATACTGCAGCAAGAGCTGGTTTTGTTAGTTTATATGAATGGTCTATTCATTTCTATCCTGTTTTTTGGCTGGTGTTCTGCTTTAGAGTTAGGTTCACATTAAAGCGGAACCCCAGGCAAATTCTAAATACACAGTTAAAATACATATATGTTTACTACAGGCCCACAGCCAGTCTTGTGATGTACACATCTCTGCTACAAAGTCAAAACCAAAGTGGTGGCACTTTTTGAAGCTGCAAAAGTTTTTTCACATAACGGAAAAGGAATAACTTTAGGCTGTACTTTAAAAAAAAAGTGTAGTTTAGGTTAAACTCATATAATGGGACTGATTACTGTGTTACCTAGTCCTGGGTTGTGTGTAAGCGGGAGTCAGAAACCTATCTATTAACAAGAAAGGCGTGTCCTTTTTTACTTTGTTTTTACTATGGAGCTGTTAGCTCTGGATTTAGGGCAGTTTTGGAATTCATAAAGATTCAGCTATGGACTGCCAAAACTACTGACCTTTACATTAACAACAAGCTTGTTTACTCTACAAATCTAGACCCTTCCATGATTTGTGCAGTAAATCTAATATCTAATTTTAAACAAGGTTCAGGGCTTTAAAGCTGACCTATAGCCATATAAAATGTATGTATGTTAATACAGCATTAAAAGTATTTTTTAAATAAAAACAGTGAACCTGAATTTGATATCAGTCTCCTGCTGTCACTGTACAACAGGGCTGGATTCTGAGAGAAAGAAGCAGCACAAGGAACCAATCAATTCATGTCCTGACAAGAAGCATTCTGATAGGAGGAGAAAGCAGAGTGATAAAGAAATGAGCTCATTGCTGTGCTGCTTCTCCTTTTACTGTCCAGTCACAGGCTGGGGTGGGTCTAGTTCTACCCGGGCTGAGAGGAAGTGGGTTGAATGATGCTGACCATCAGAATGGGAACCAGAAAGAAGTACTGCAGGGGAAAACCCTGGATTGACTGTGAATAATGCACCAATGCTTGTTTTGGTATTTTATTTTTATTAGGCTATTCATTTTTGTCTTGTTGTTTTTGTCTTGAGTTCTACTTTATGTAAATTGGAAGACCTATATTGTTTTCTTGGACCACTTTTTACCACCTGTAGGAACCTGTAGGGTTACCAGTGGATTTTAGTTTACATATTGACATTCTGCCAGGAACTGTGTCAAAGTTAATATCAGAATCCTGATATTTTACATCCACAGCCACCCCTCTGTCTAAGATTCTGCTTACATCCTCATAAAAAAAAAAGTTTGTTTGCAACAATGTTCTTAGTTAAATGCATGCTGGCTGTCACTAATAATATTCTTTTCTATCAATTGCTCACGTATAGATAACAGTTTGGTTCACACCAATCCTTTGGTACCAAGCCAGCCATTAAAGTGACCTTGTTGCCAAACTAAAATTGTCAATAAACACTGTCCTTCTAAAGAATAAAGTAAATAATTGCACCTCTTTCCATCCACACCGCAAAAAGATCCCAGATAGCAAGCAATTGAGCTGCAAGTTTGAAAATGAAGTGGCTAAGCTAGTGCCAGGCTTCACAAGTTTGTTGCACAATTGCAGCAAGTCCACATTACATGACTGCAGATCAACTTTCTTTGCAAACATTCTGCATGTCTGCTGAAAGTTCTGGTTCAGTTATGTTGTGTAATAGTCATCCCACCACAGGGGTCACTGTGACTTGCAGAGTTCTTGCTGTAGACTCACCACCACAACTTCGCTCTTGCTAGAGACTTGCTACAAATTGGTCAACTAGAACTTGTGCTTCAAGTGCTCTGCAAATGTACAACTTGCCATTGAAAATATGCAGCAAGTTAACAAGACTTACAATTTAACACGGCCACAAATTTGTGGCAAGTTCTCCAAGCTGTCTGAGATACTATATTAAATCAAAATTTGCAGCTGGCTCCATAGAAACCGGCACTACTGGCAGTGTCGAACCCCTGGCACCACTCCTGCACTGAGTCGTATTTCCCAGAGACCCCTTCATAATTACTGTGTCCTGAAATGATGTTTGGGTCAGCGGGAATAACAACGTAGCATGGGGGGCCCAGATGGAAGTGTCATTTTCTAAAGAAACAACAGCAAGGGGGAGAGGAAATGGGACTTTGTATGAAACTGCGCCGGGTAGAGGTCGCACGTTTCCATCCCTATCACACAATATCTAGAAACCCACAAGCAAAGGCCAGTGGGTGAAGGAGGAGGGGGTGGGACTTTATATGAAGCCAATGGTTTGCAAGCCGACACAAACGGTGGGTCAATAAAATTCTTTATTTGCATATTCATACAAACAATGGTATCAGACAATATCAATATAACACTTGGTAAAATGTTAACAATGATAACCAGAGATCAACATAAGGACCATTAGTATAGTTATCAAGGATATACAAGATATAAAGGTAACATGGGTAATAACATGGGTATGAGCAATGTTCTTGGAGATAGACCAGGGATCACCAGGTGTCAGAATGCGTAAATAGTTAAAACAAGATAATGCCTGCCTGATAGCTGGCCTCAAATTCCTGTTAAGGGGTAAAACTCTGTAAGGCATGGGTTGGGACAATAAGGTACAACCGGTAGCTCGACGCGTTTCGTGGTTCAAGACCACTCATCAGGAGCAGACATGTCATGTTTCTGGAAATAAAATAATAATAATATCAAGGGCCAAGGTAACAATAAGTACAGAGGGCCAAATAATCCCCCAAAAATTAGAGAGGTACTCACGACAACCATGGGTAGATGGTGAATGGCCAGGTACGGCAACCATCCGGGACTAATGCCGGGCCGGGAGCTGAGGCGGACCCCCCCGCCGCGGCGACCAAAACAGGCAAACCCCCCCAGGGCGATGCAGAGCCACGAGGCACCCTAGAGTTGAGAGTGAAAGATGAGTGAAAATGCAGGGAGTGTGTGTGCAGAGGGGAGGGAGTGGGGAGAGTGAAGGTAGAGGGGGGGGGGGGAAGGGAGGTGGGCGTGATGTGGAGGTGAGTGAGTGAGTGGGTAGAGTAGGAAAAGAGTGAGGGAAAGAGGAGTGGGAAGGCTGGAGGACAACATGTGCGCAACCAGGGTAAGGAGTGACCTTACCTGTGTGACAGGATGGTGTGGAGCAACCACCACCATGCTGAAGTGTAGCTGTAGTGTACCTCGAGCGCCGCACCGCCCCAGGTGAACACAGGCGCCCATATATAGGCGCCGCCGCGGGGAGGCCCGCCAACGTCACGTCCGCACGGCCAAAGGTGGGAGGAGCCAGAGCGGGAAGCCGACCAATGATCGGCGGCCGCTGGGACCAACCCACCAAGCCTGCGAGCATAGCAACCACAGCGCAAGGGTGCGGCGGCGCCGGGAGGCGCGGCACACGCCCACCGCTGGTGACGTGACGTCGATGGGCAGTGGCGGCAAGCCCCGCCCCCACACACACGCCCACCAAGGGGGGCGGGCGGGGGAGGAAGGGGGGGACCCAAAGGCCGGCAGTGCCCATCGCAGCTCCCGGGCAGGCAAAGGCCGGACGGCCCACCGGCCAGCCACAGCCACCCACCCATAATTGGGTTGGACCACTATTTGGGAAGGGTAAACCATAGTTATGATGACAACCTAGTCACAGGATAAGAAACATGGCATGTAAGATTGAAACTGGTGAAAATGACACAAAGGTAAACACAGGTGAGGCTACCAAGGAATCAATAGGGGTAGGATGATGAACAAACATTGGTAATATCAAGATAAAGCAGTAGAGCAAACCATGGGCTTCCATCCCTATTCATATAAACAACAGCAAGGGGGAGGGGAAATGGGACTTTGTATAAAACTGCGCCGGGTAGAGGTCGCACGTTTCCATCCCTATCACACAATATCTAGAAACCCACAAGCAAAGGCCAGTGGGTGAAGGAGGAGGGGGTGGGACTTTATATGAAGCCAATGGTTTGCAAGCCGACACAAACGGTGGGTCAATAAAATTCTTTATTTGCATATTCATACAAACAATGGTATCAGACAATATCAATATAACACTTGGTAAAATGTTAACAATGATAACCAGAGATCAACATAAGGACCATTAGTATAGTTATCAAGGATATACAAGATATAAAGGTAACATGGGTAATAACATGGGTATGAGCAATGTTCTTGGAGATAGACCAGGGATCACCAGGTGTCAGAATGCGTAAATAGTTAAAACAAGATAATGCCTGCCTGATAGCTGGCCTCAAATTCCTGTTAAGGGGTAAAACTCTGTAAGGCATGGGTTGGGACAATAAGGTACAACCGGTAGCTCGACGCGTTTCGTGGTTCAAGACCACTCATCAGGAGCAGACATGTCATGTTTATGGAAATAAAATAATAATAATATCAAGGGCCAAGGTAACAATAAGTACAGAGGGCCAAATAATCCCCCAAAAATTAGAGAGGTACTCACGACAACCATGGGTAGATGGTGAATGGCCAGGTACGGCAACCATCCGGGACTAATGCCGGGCCGGGAGCTGAGGCGGGCCCCCCCGCCGCGGCGACCAAAACAGGCAAACCCCCCCAGGGCGATGCAGAGCCACGAGGCACCCTAGAGTTGAGAGTGAAAGATGAGTGAAAATGCAGGGAGTGTGTGTGCAGAGGGGAGGGAGTGGGGAGAGTGAAGGTAGAGGGGGGGGAAAGGGAGGTGGGCGTGATGTGGAGGTGAGTGAGTGAGTGGGTAGAGTAGGAAAAGAGTGAGGGAAAGAGGAGTGGGAAGGCTGGAGGACAACATGTGCGCAACCAGGGTAAGGAGTGACCTTACCTGTGTGACAGGATGGTGTGGAGCAACCACCACCATGCTGAAGTGTAGCTGTAGTGTACCTCGAGCGCCGCACCGCCCCAGGTGAACACAGGCGCCCATATATAGGCGCCGCCGCGGGGAGGCCCGCCAACGTCACGTCCGCACGGCCAAAGGTGGGAGGAGCCAGAGCGGGAAGCCGACCAATGATCGGCGGCCGCTGGGACCAACCCACCAAGCCTGCGAGCATAGCAACCACAGCGCAAGGGTGCGGCGGCGCCGGGAGGCGCGGCACACGCCCACCGCTGGTGACGTGACGTCGATGGGCAGTGGCGGCAAGCCCCGCCCCCACACACACGCCCACCAAGGGGGGCGGGCGGGGGAGGAAGGGGGGGACCCAAAGGCCGGCAGTGCCCATCGCAGCTCCCGGGCAGGCAAAGGCCGGACGGCCCACCGGCCAGCCACAGCCACCCACCCATAATTGGGTTGGACCACTATTTGGGAAGGGTAAACCATAGTTATGATGACAACCTAGTCACAGGATAAGAAACATGGCATGTAAGATTGAAACTGGTGAAAATGACACAAAGGTAAACACAGGTGAGGCTACCAAGGAATCAATAGGGGCAGGATGATGAACAAACATTGGTAATATCAAGATAAAGCAGTAGAGCAAACCATGGGCTTCCATCCCTATTCATATAAACAACAGCAAGGGGGAGGGGAAATGGGACTTTGTATGAAACTGCGCCGGGTAGAGGTCGCACGTTTCCATCCCTATCACACAATATCTAGAAACCCACAAGCAAAGGCCAGTGGGTGAAGGAGGAGGGGGTGGGACTTTATATGAAGCCAATGGTTTGCAAGCCGACACAAACGGTGGGTCAATAAAATTCTTTATTTGCATATTCATACAAACAATGGTATCAGACAATATCAATATAACACTTGGTAAAATGTTAACAATGATAACCAGAGATCAACATAAGGACCATTAGTATAGTTATCAAGGATATACAAGATATAAAGGTAACATGGGTAATAACATGGGTATGAGCAATGTTCTTGGAGATAGACCAGGGATCACCAGGTGTCAGAATGCGTAAATAGTTAAAACAAGATAATGCCTGCCTGATAGCTGGCCTCAAATTCCTGTTAAGGGGTAAAACTCTGTAAGGCATGGGTTGGGACAATAAGGTACAACCGGTAGCTCGACGTGTTTCGTGGTTCAAGACCACTCATCAGGAGCAGACATGTCATGTTTCTGGAAATAAAATAATAATAATATCAAGGGCCAAGGTAACAATAAGTACAGAGGGCCAAATAATCCCCCAAAAATTAGAGAGGTACTCACGACAACCATGGGTAGATGGTGAATGGCCAGGTACGGCAACCATCCGGGACTAATGCCGGGCCGGGAGCTGAGGCGGGCCCCCCCGCCGCGGCGACCAAAACAGGCAAACCCCCCCCAGGGCGATGCAGAGCCACGAGGCACCCTAGAGTTGAGAGTGAAAGATGAGTGAAAATGCAGGGAGTGTGTGTGCAGAGGGGAGGGAGTGGGGAGAGTGAAGGTAGAGGGGGGGGGAAAGGGAGGTGGGCGTGATGTGGAGGTGAGTGAGTGAGTGGGTAGAGTAGGAAACACACACTCCCTGCATTTTCACTCATCTTTCACTCTCAACTCTAGGGTGCCTCGTGGCTCTGCATCGCCCTGGGGGGGGTTTGCCTGTTTTGGTCGCCGCGGCGGGGGGGCCCGCCTCAGCTCCCGGCCCGGCATTAGTCCCGGATGGTTGCCGTACCTGGCCATTCACCATCTACCCATGGTTGTCGTGAGTACCTCTCTAATTTTTGGGGGATTATTTGGCCCTCTGTACTTATTGTTACCTTGGCCCTTGATATTATTATTATTTTATTTCCAGAAACATGACATGTCTGCTCCTGATGAGTGGTCTTGAACCACGAAACGCGTCGAGCTACCGGTTGTACCTTATTGTCCCAACCCATGCCTTACAGAGTTTTACCCCTTAACAGGAATTTGAGGCCAGCTATCAGGCAGGCATTATCTTGTTTTAACTATTTACGCATTCTGACACCTGGTGATCCCTGGTCTATCTCCAAGAACATTGCTCATACCCATGTTATTACCCATGTTACCTTTATATCTTGTATATCCTTGATAACTATACTAATGGTCCTTATGTTGATCTCTGGTTATCATTGTTAACATTTTACCAAGTGTTATATTGATATTGTCTGATACCATTGTTTGTATGAATATGCAAATAAAGAATTTTATTGACCCACCGTTTGTGTCGGCTTGCAAACCATTGGCTTCATATAAAGTCCCACCCCCTCCTCCTTCACCCACTGGCCTTTGCTTGTGGGTTTCTAGATATTTTCTAAAGAAACTTTAGCTGGAGACCTCTCTTTAATGGCGTGGTGTTCAGTGGCACAGGCAACCAGGGAGATAAGCATTCACTTTCTTTTTTACAGAGACATTTTATTGGCACTTTTAGTTACATAGTTGGTAAGTTTGCATAAAGACATTAGTCTATCCCGTTTAACCATTTTCATATCCCTGTGCATTGTAGTGGGTCACTTTAAAGTGATACAAATGGAGGCTGTTCTTACCACATCTCGTTATGTCAATGCTAGTTCCTTCATTAGTAAAAAGAAGAGTTGGCCACACTCTGATGTCATAAGCAGTCACAAAGCTTTATTGTCCCAGGTAAATCAAAGAGAATCAGCCAACTCTTCCATTTACTACATGTGGGTGCTGTTCAGCCAAGCACTCGGCCCCAGTGAAACGAGTGGACTACAGGCTTGTGAGTGGAAGTCAATTGATGGATTTGCTTGTCATGCTGTCCTATTACTCCAATACTTTTAATAGTTACATAGTTGGTGAGGTTGAAAAAGGACACAAGTCCATTAAGTCCAACCTATGTGTGTGATTATATGTCAGTATTACATTGTATATCTCTGTATGTTGTGGTCATTTAGGTGCTTATCTAATAGTTTTTTGAAATTATCGATGCTCCCCATTGGAACCACTGCTTGTGGAAGAGGTTATCACACTTGTTCCAGGTTATCACTAACCTGGAACAAGATAAAGACTTTACTTTAATCTGACTTTCCAGATCAGCATACTTCTTTCAGGTCAGTGTCTCGGAAAGTACTCATACCAGGTGTAATAGACAATTAGCACCTTTCCGAAGGAGGTCAGTAATGGCTGCCACACAATTCTCTCAGGAATGGTTTACTTTAAATAGCTTTTAAAATGAGAAACGATGGCTTCGATTTTACTGAGCTCAGCTCTTTGATGACTCATGGATGTAAGCCATCTGGTCCAGGTGCTTTGTTCACATCTATTCTGCCTAATTATTTTTAGACCGTTTCAACATTAAAGATGAACGCCAGGCAAACCGCTACAAGCACAGTTGAAATACATTTCTAGAAGATGTGTTATCTGCTGAAGAATTAGTATTTCTGTCCATCCATTCCTGAGATTTACACAGAGCCCTGCCAGACAGTTCATTCAGGCTGGCGACCTGACTTTTATCAGACGCAGTTTAATATGTTTGTAACCCTAAAAAATAAATAAAAGAGATCCTGTTCCCTTGTAGCAAGTTAAACAGCACAGTGCTTGTGCTGTCTAATCTGCCCTTCTGGAAGCTGTAAAAACCTGGCTGATCCTGCCTGGTTCTGCCCTCCCCTCTGTAAATTGACCACGTTTATCATGGCTACTGAGCCCTGACACTGTGGTCAGTTTACGTGCCTCTGTCATCTGCAGCTCTCCTCTGTGCTCCTCTCCCCTCCCCCCTGACTGTCGGCTCCATGTGTCTATGTCTCCACCCCTCCCTCCTGCCGCTATTAGTAGAAAAGGTTAAAACATTCACTGCCAGCCCCTCTCTTGTATGCAGCAATAACAAGCAGTGGCAGGGTTTTTTAAAACAAAGCCTCTAAATTCTTTTTTCAAATATCTTCAGGCCAGTCACATGACTCCCGGCCGCTCTCCTCCTCTGATCCAGGGCTACAGCGAGAGGGGCTGAGCGGCCAGCACGGCGGTCACGGCTGACATCAGAGGGAGATATCGTCCCCTCCCGCTGTAGACCTGGATCAGAGGAATAGAGCAGCCGGGAGTCACGTGACCGGCCTGAAGATATCTGAAAAAAGGTGTTTAGAGGCATTGATTAAAAAAAATTATGTTATGGCTGCATTGAAGAGAGGGGTTGGCAGTGAATGTTTTGCTAACTATGCAGATAGGTAATTTCCTCATCCCTCTAGCCTGTAATTGGAGAGTGAAGTAGATCCCTGCTCTGCTCACACTGCTCTTTCTTCTGTGAGCATTTTCCATGTCACAACAGCACAACTTACTGGCTCCTAGGGCGGGGCTACTTCTCACAATAGGAGCGCTGTTGTGTTGCATTTAAAAAAAAAAAAGCATTTAAAGTGGTTGTAAACCACCTCAGACATGAAAAGTGAAAAAGTGCATCGTTCTATACTGTATGTGTGTCTCTCTCCAAGGCTCTGAGTGTCATTTCTCAGAGCATGACCCAGTTCTGGCAGTTTTTCCCAACATCAAGAGTTAAAATGGTAACGGGGAGGGAGCTGCAGCACTTGGCCTGTGACTGTTATCCACAGCTGTGCTTGTTCTCTATACTATGTGAAGGGAGGGGGTCTCAGAGGACTTCAGATCCCCGCCCCCTGCTCCTAGAACTAAGGAGAAATCCTTACTTCTGTGTGTTTTCAGTATGATCTACAAAAGAATTTATTGCAGATACACAGCTACAACTTTATGTAGCAGAATTTGTTTCATTCCTATATTTCACCTAATGCTAGTCACTTCACTGGGTATATGTGAGGGTTTACTACCACTTTAGTTATGTTTTAAAGTGTTTGTTGCCCCAACACTTCATATTCCTGATATATGCCTACTGTACCATGTACTTGTATGAGAAAGTGTCCTGTTCTCTTTGTATTGCTTGCTTTATATGAAATCCCTGGTGTTCCTGCTAGTCCCTCTGCTTTTCTTTTAAAAACTGACCAAATTAAGGAGGATAGCACACTGTGATCAGTTCTCTAGCTATGCTGGGAACTCTGTATGCTCTCCTCCAATGATCAGACTTGTCTTGACACGCTCCGCTGCTCAGCCATTCACTGGGAAGATCAGTGATGGTTTTACATAACATCGTTTATACATAATTTATTGGTATGTTTTCATGTTCCTCTTAGCAAATAAAAAAAAAAGATTCCTTTGCAGTGCACACTGCAAGGGTTAATTGCTTGTTTTGTCTTGAGGAGAAACCCTTTTCTTTACCTGATCTTTCTTTTCCCTGGCAAGCAGCTGTCCTCCACAATCCGGGGGTGGTCTGTCCCTTTGCATCCTCAGTGTAGGGCAGTTTATTTATTTCAGGTATCTATATAGCGCCATCAATTTACGCAGCGCTTTACATATACATTGTACATTCACATCAGTCCCTACCCTCAAGGAGCTTACAATCTAAGGTCCCTAACTCACATTCATACATACACATACTAGATCCAATTTAGACAGGATGCATTTAACCTACCAGAATGTCTTTGGAGTGTGGGAGGAAACCGAAGTACCAAGAGGTAACCCACGCAGGCACAGGGAGAACATACAAACTCCAGGCAGGTAGTGCCGTGGTTGGGATTTAAACCAGAGACCTTTTTGCTACTAGGCGAGAGTGCTAACCACTGTGCTGCCCATTCAGTTAATTAAACCCCTCAGCACCATCACAATCTTTATCAACAGCATGAACTTTTGGGATCTTTTCCAAATTTCATTTCACAAACAGAGAGGCTTTGCGCTGACTTTAGTCAACCAATCATGTGCAAGCAAAAATTATATGATTTTTATTTCAAATTCCACTGCAAATCTTTGGATATTCTATGCAAAATGAGTTTTTTCACTTCATTCACTAAAAAAATTGAAATGAAAATTCTTGATCATAGGGAGATTAAGAATATGTATTAGAGATTGTGTGTACAGTGTACACGCATGTAACTACTTTGTGACACTATAGTATGTCCCTCCAATGCTTGTTCTACAAATGCTGTTTTACCTGTTCATAGGTTGAAGTTTCCAAGGAACACCTAGCAGAAGAAATAAAAAAGAGGACAAGCTAGTCGAGAATGTTTATACGCAGAACTCATCCCAATGACTTTTACAAACAAGGCTACAGGGCAGAAAAGAACTGAAGAAGGAGACTTTGTAAATATGCGAGGTGCTAGTTTTTTTATTAAATGTATTGAATTTGTTTATAAAACGAAGAATAAAACTGATCCGATATACTGTTGTTGTGCCTACTATTATTCTGTGTGTTATTTCCTAAATGACCCCCCCCCCCCCCCCCCCACCCCTGATGTTCAGAATATACTGGGCAGAGTTGTTGAGTAAAGTTCCCTGGTGTTTTTGCACTTTCCTTGTCTTTATTGCAGTGTATTTCTTGCCTTCCTGCTTCCTCACCTCCAAATTCTCATCCCCCATTCTGCCAAGTAAAGAAAGTAACAGCCTGACCTCCTGATGTGTCAATTTCAGTTAGAATTACAGTATACAGTAATACCTCGGATTGCTAGTAACGTGGTTTATGAGCGTTTCGCAATACGAGCTATTATTTTTGAAAAATTCTGACTCGGTTTGCAAGCGTTGTCTGGTAAGACGAGCAGGATTCAAGCCAATGGGGTGTGCAGTACCGCATTTGGCCAGAGGTGCGGGGGCGCCGGTGACAATCGGAGCTGCTTGGATGCGCTCAGAGACACTTGGAAACACTTCGTTCCCGAGTGTCTCTGAGTGTCTCCCAGTGCATCCGATCGGTCTCCGAACATTTCTGAGTGTCTCTGGGGCCCCCCACCTCTGGCCACATGCGGTACTGCATACCATAGCAGTCACTGTGAAATGAATTGTCTGAGTTTCCATTGACTCCTATGGGGAAACTCGCATTGACATATGAGTGCTTTGGATTACAAGCATTCTTCTGGAATGAATTGTGCTCGTAATCCAAGATACCACTGTATGATAAATTGGGTCAATAGGGAAGTCTCACTCATCTTTCAATAATAAAATCTATGACTGACAGTAGATCAAAAACCTGGTTGTTGGGGAGAAGGTCTTGAATGTGAGTGAAACACAGGTATGGCAGGGCTAATAGTATGGCTGAACTAATTTTGTAATAGATGTCATTTTGTGAATTAGGTAAATCTTGAATTGAAGGAAAAGTTGTCTTAACTATAAGCTTACCAAACTACACAATGACCGCAGTTGCCACTAGATACAACCAGCTTTGCACACCCTGCCTATACAAAATACCCACTTGAAAGGTGAAGCATGCCCAACATCCCATTACACAAACCCAGGGCCTTAGCCTACTGAGGAGCTATTGCATTGTCATATGGGATGAGGAGAGGGGGGTGGCTATATTCTGGCTGTAACAGAAGCCACAAATTAAGAATCATAAACTTAATATTGTACTGTTAATGTTTCTTGTTTGAGATTCAATGGCTGTGTGAAATGGTGATTTTCACCCAGTAGAAAGGGTGTTCATTTGGGTCTTTAAGGGCCGGTTCACACTGCTGCGATGCGGGAACCCTGCGAATGCACTGCGGGTTCCCGCATCGCATATCTCCCGGAGGAAGTTCACACTGCCCTATGCAAACTGCTGGGAGTGTCAATTAAAAGTTAATGACACTCCCAAATCAGTTTGCATATGGTAGTGCGATTTGCAATTTTGGACAGGAATCGGATCGCATGGGTGTGAACACCCATGCGATCCGATTCTGGTGCGAGTTTGGTGCAAATGTCATGCAAATTCAGCCATACTACCTGTATGCCTGAATTCGCATTGCACGGACATCGCATGTGATTTGGACTGCAGTACGGTGCGAATCACATGCGATCTTGCACCACGCAGCAGTGTGAACCGACCCTTAGTGTGCTAGATTATGTATTCTTTTTTTTTAAGCCAAAACAGAAATTTAGCCAAATTCAAAATGGAGAGCCACAGCCTTATGTAACAAATGCATTGGTGAGCATAACTGGGAACTCTTATGCCGCATACACACGAGCGGAATTTACGGCAGACTTTGCCCGGCGGACTTTTCGACGGACTTCATGACGGACTTTCCGAATGAACGGACTTGCCTACACACAATCCACCAAAGTCCGTCGAATTTGTACGTGATGACGTACGACCAGACTAAAACAAGGAAGTTCATAGCCAGTAGCCAATAGCTGCCCTAGCGTGGCTTTTTGTCCGTCGAACTAGCATACAGATGAGCGGACTTTTCGACCGGACTCGATTTCGACGGATAGATTTAAAACATGTTTCAAATCTAAGTCCGTCCAACTTTTGAGAAAACAAAGTCCGCTGGAGCCCACACACGATCGAATTGAACGACGAAATCCCGTCCGCCGGGCAAAGTCTGCCATAAAGTCCGCTCGTGTGTATGCGGCATTAGAAATATAGCTATTGAAGTAGCCAGTTGCTGACTTACAGCAGCAATAAACCCAAAAGCAAACACTTATTATACTGCAGCTTACCATTTCTTAGATGTGGTGGCTGCATTACTTTGTTTTTTTAGGCTTTCTTTCCTTTATTTTCACCTGGTCATCCCACCAGTTATGCCGCGTACACACGAGCGGACATTACGGCGGACTTTGCCCGGCGGACTTTTCGACGTACTTTCCGACGGACTTTGTGAATGAACGGACTTGCCTACACACAATCCACCAAAGTCCGTCGAATTCGTACGTGATGACGTACGACCGGACTAAAACAAGGAAGTTCATAGCCAGTAGCCAATAGCTGCCCTAGCGTGGCTTTTTGTCCGTCGAACTAGCATACAGACAGCGGACTTTTCGACCGGACTCGATTTCAACGGATAAATTTAAAACAAGTTTCAAATCTAATTCCGTCGAACTTTTGAGAAAACAAAGTCCGCTGGAGCCCACACACATCGAATTGTCCGACGAAATCCAGTCCGCCGGGCAAAGTCCGCCGTAATGTCCGCTCGTGTGTACGCGGCATAAGTCTGTTATGTTTCAACAAAACAAGCTGTAGTGCAGATACAATAGTAGCTAACATTGTTATATTTTAGTTGATTGGTTCAATGCTCATCTACGCAACTCAGCCCCTTTTTTCCTTAAAATCCCACTCTCCGAGGAGGGGTATTGCTCAGTCCTTTCCCTTTCCCTCCCTCATCTCCCTTTCCCCCTCCCCCCCTCCTCTCCTTTTTCATATTAGTTAACTACAATTAGGGATGGAAAATCAATTGAGTTGCTTTCCTTAATATAGTCCAGCCATCTCGTTTCTATTTCATACAATAGTAGCTTGGATTACGAGCATAATCCGTTCCACAAGCATTCTTGTAATCCAAAGCACTCCTATATCAAAGTGAGTTTCCCCATAGGAATCAATGGAAACTCAAATAATTTGTTCCACAGTGACTGCTGGTGTAAGCAGTACTGCATGTGGCCAGATGTGTGCCGGAGACATTTGGTAACCGAGTGTCTCCAAGCATCTCTGAGTGTCTCCGAGCGTCACCGGCGCACCTTTGGCCAAATGCGATACTGTACACCCCAGCGGCTTGAATCCTGCTTGTCTTGCAAGACAGCGCTCGCAAATCGAGTCAAGATTTTTTTTTTAAATAGCTCATATTGCTAAACGCTCGTAAACTGTGTTACTCGCAATCCGAGGTTCCACTGTATAGCAGTTAGAGAGTTGATGCAAACCATTTAATACTGACAGGGTCAGTTTTAATTTATTTATGTAAAACCTTTATTCCAAAAGTAAAAAAACTGTTACTGTAACTGCCTATAAATATTACCTGGTGTCAGAATCTTCTAGTACATCTAACACTCCCCTCCCCCCAGACTGACCTTCTGTTGTCCAAAGGCGTCTTTCTTGCTCCTGCATCCAGATTGTAGGCATTCTTATACAGGAGGTTTGTTACTGGCCAGATCATGAAGTCAAAATAGTGAAAAAGGAAATCTAATGCAGCCACTACATCTAGTGATTGGTAAGCTGCAATATATAACATTTTTAGTTTTGGTTTTAAAACCGCTTTAAAGTGTCTATAGGCAAAACCTTTCATTTTAGTTTTAGATAAGGTAGGGGAGGGTTACACCCTGTCCCTAATTTTTATTGCTACGTGTGTCCCCATTAGGGAGATTAAAGGAGTTGGAAAGTCTCATGGATTTTCACCTTAATGCATAGAAAAACCTCCTGTGCTGCAGCTCCCTCCAGAGCCCCCCTTTTTCTTACCTGAACCCGATCGTTCCAGCGCCGAGCACGAGCCCAGCAGCTCCAGCCGCTGTCTCGGGTCCTCATTGGATAAATTGATAGCAGCAGGAGCCATTGGCTCCCACTGCTGTCACTCAAATTCTGTGACATGGGGGTCTGGGGTGGGACCAAGTCCTGCTGTCTGTGTCAATGGAAGCAGCAGCAAGACTCGGGCGTGCGCCCGCAGGGTGCCCCCAAGGAAAGCTGCTCTCCGTGGGGGCACTCAATGAAGAGGAGGAGCCAGGAGCGCCGCCGGGGGACCCCAAAAAAGGAGGATCGGGGCCGCTCTGTGCAAAACTCTTGCACAGAGCAGGTAATTATAACATATTTGTAAAGTTTTTTTTGTTTTTTTTAAATAAAAATAACTTTAATCCTATATTTGTACTGATAACCATGGAAAAACCCACGGGGGAGAAAAATCCTGTTTGTACTGTTGACCTTTGTCACTTTGAAACAAAGGGAGGGTAAACCTAAAAATTTTGGTGTGTCCTCTGAAAAAGAGTTAAGGCCGGGGTTCTATCAGATTTCCGCTACCCATCAGATTTTGCAACAGAAGTGACGCTCCAACCAAAAAATACTTACTGTGCATACGCGATGCGTTCCACGGCACAATACGTTCCACATGCTTTATGATCTGACAGGTAGCGGTATTCTGATAGAACACAATCAGCGGTATTCTGATAGAACATAGGTTTCAGGAAAGAAATTTGCTTGATTCCACCAACAATGCAGCCAGTGTTGATGCAGGATTCCCCTACCAGGCCATTGTCTTCTCCTGGCGGGGGGGCAGGGAAGCTTTCCCCGTCGCGATACGAAGACATTGATTATTTCTAGTGCCTATAGCATCCACTAGTGATAATCTCAGGTAAAACCCGGCATGCTGCTTGTACCCAAGTTGATTGATCAACTTGGTACATTCAGCCTGCCCATGCATGGTTCCAAGCTCGAGATTCAAACTGTGTATGGCCTGCCTAAGGGGAAATCTTTTAAAGGGAACACCTATTCTGGGGACAGCCATCTGAGAGGAGAGTTCCCCTTACTTTGGGGAATGGCCTCTAACTTTGTGGCATCTCAGGGACAGAAGTGAAAGGAAATTTCCCCAATGGTACACAGCAAAAAAAAAAAACCCCAAAAAATAGGGGTTTTAACCATTAACTACTCTATCCAAAACTACAAAAAAGATTTTAGCTATACATACACTTTAACTCAATCAAGCTTTTGTGCCAAACTGAAAGATAAATAAATCCCAAGGTTTTTTCATAAAATTATCCTTCAAAATACCATGTAACATAATTTAGTAGATTTCCATCTGTCTAAAAAAAAACAAACTGTAACACACAGTAAAACAGTTGTTACATTATCATCTGTTGCAATTATATGTGGCAAGTTCCCTTCAAAATCAAAACAACAATTATAGGATAGCTTTCTGGTCTGGATATTTTCTGCTACCATTACATTGTAGCCATTGGGAGGGAAAAGAGAAACCAGAACTGTTCTGTGAAAGCTCACTAATGGATGCATACATGATGTTATCATCTCACCAATTTCCAGTGAGTGACATGCTTACAGGTCACAGGCCTAAAGCTTGAAGGTTGACATACAGCATTTTAAACAAGCGGACACATCTAGTGCTAGATAAAAAGCATGGCATACAACACCAAATAAAGGGGAGTTCTAACATTCTGGCTGCATCTAAGGACGCAATACCTTGATTAGCTTTGTTGTTGTGATCCAGTTTTGCATGTATTAGGACTATGTTATTCAGTGAAATGCCCACTTGAAACAGGTCAAATGCTGGTCAGAAGGAGGTCAACTACACAACTACAGGTCAAATGCACCTGTTACTGAATTCTGAATTATTTCAGAAACATCCCAAACTGATGTAAAACCGATGCCGTTGACATAGGCCCAAAGCCTGTTGACACCTGATGTTAAGTAGATGTTTTTAGCGTGGCATGAGATTTGTTTGGTTAAAGTGGAATGTGGTATGTGATCACAACCTATTAAATAGTGAAATAGAAAGGGTTGGCTCAATTAAATTAATCTAGAGATAGGGACGGGTACCATCATCCTTATGGATAGGATATTGGAAAAAAATACCTAGGGATGCCCCCGGCATATTGAGAAATTTAGGACTATCTCGGTACCCAAGGATTAGGCCAAGGTTATAATAAGGTAAAATAACAATTTATTGAGAAACGAACATAGTTAAAACTTATTTGTACATAAGTTGGTAAACAGTTAATTACAACAGTGCATGATTAATACAGGTAGTTCCAGAGGGACACATGAACCCCATAAGTAATGTGAGGAGCTGAGATGTGAGTCTTGACGTGGTCCTCTACATGTTTCGCAGCTACAGCTGCTTCCTCAGAAGGAGTCAATCATTATCATCAGTGGAGACCAATGGAGCACAGAGCAGCACCTGTTGAGGCACCCAAAGGTAATCCCCCCACGGCGGACATGGGAAACACTTGAAGGCGTAGATACTAATCAATCAAGGTGTTATGTATAAAAGCCTGGGGGTCAGAGGCAAAGGACAGATGGCAGTGTCATCACTTCAGTGTAAAACAGACTTGTAGTTGTGTGTTTTCAGATAGATAAAGGCTGTGTTCAAAATTCCAAAAGGAATTAGTCGCAGCCAAATCAGGGCCCCCGTGAATAGCCTCTGATCCTGTGTAACCCTGGGTTACAGCCGACGGGTTACGTCAAGACTCACATCTCAGCTCCCCACATTACTTATGGGGTTCATGTGTCCCTCTGAAACTACCTGAATTAATCATGAACGGTTGTAATTAACTGTTTACCAACTTATGTACAAATCCGTTTTAGCTATATCCGTTTCTCAATAAATTGTTATTTTATCTTATAACCTTGGCCTAATCCTTGGGTATCGAGATAGTCCTAAATTTCTCAATATGCCGGGGCATGCTTGCAGCAGCCCTAGGTATTTCTTTCTATTAAATAGTGAGATAGGGTGGTAGGTTCCACAATTTAGAGAATCATTGTCAGGTTTAGTAATATAATTACTGCTGAATCAAACAGCCAAGAAAGCAGTTGATCAGCGCCTTTAAACACTTAAAGTATTCGAGGGGTTACTAGTTAATATGTTTTTCAATCAATGCACATACATTGTAAATCCTAAACATGTTAAACTACTGCATGGCTTAAGCCTACTTTCACCAACATTATATGCTAGTTTTGGACAAAGCAGTGAAGGATACCAACACTACTGCTTGTCACAACAATTTCACCAGAAAGTGAAGGGAAATCTCACTAACAGAGCCCTGGATAGCAGTAAAACTAAGAAGGGTTCTAATCCTTCCGCACTATTTTCAAAACTAAAAAAGGTTTGCTGGACATACATTTTGAAGCCCAACAACAAGATAAAACTTTTTTCTTTCAAGCTGGGTTAACACTACCTGCGGCCATGGTTCACAGCAGGGGGTCTGATACATCCCTGTTCTCCATTTCAGGTGCGAGTCAGGTCTCTATTTTTGCCTGAATTCTGACCCAAAACGGACCAGAAGACGCACAGGACCCTTTTCCAGTGCGGACTGAACCGGCCCCATTGAGAGCTGGTCACACTCTCTTGCCATGCGAATTGGATGCGGGGAAAGCTGCATCTATTTCGCATAAGTGTGAACAGGCCATAGCCAAAGGTGGCAGGGCTTTAAGGAGCAGCACAGAAGCTCCCACAAACTGTGTTTTTTTTTTAATTGATTAAACTAGATGCACTAGTGTCTTTTTTTCAACCTAACTATATAATAGAGCTGCACAATTAATCGTTAAAAAATCGTGATCTCGATTTAACCCTCCACTCAATTTTAATCTGGCATTTCCACGATTCATGTGCCGTTCCCTTTTCACAGCTGTCCAAAAAAAAAAAAGAAAGCAGCTGAGCAACAACATACGCTGAAAGAGAGATAAAAATAAACATTGTATCCTTGTGTTCTTTTAAAGATCAAAGGGATAAACTTTGGTCTGCAAATGAGGTCAGTTTAACCATTTAAACACTTAAAGACTAAGCCTTTTTCTGACACTTGTTGCTTACAAGTTAAGATCAGTATTTTTTGCTAGAAAATTACTTAGAACCCCCAAACATTATATATATATATATATATATATATATATATATATATATATATATATATTAGCAGAGACCCTAGGGAATAAAATGGTGGTTGTTGCAATATTTTATGTCACACTGTATTTGTGCAGCAGTCTTTCAAACGCAATTGTTGTAGGAAAAATACACTTCGATTAATTAAAAAAAACTAAACCGTAAAGTTCACTCAATTTTTTTGTATATTATGAAAGATGATGTTACACGGAGAATTGGGAGAGAATCTGGATCTTTATTCTAAGCAAAAAAATTGTGATTCTCATTTTATCCAGAATCGTGCAGCTATATAACTATGGGGTTGATTTACTAAAGCTTAAAAATGCCAAATCTGGTGCAGTTCTGCATAGAAACCAGTCAGCTTCCAGGTTTTTTTTTGCCAAAGCTTAATTGAACAAGCTGAAGTTAGAAGCTGATTGGCTACCATGCACAGCTGCACTAGATTTTGCGCTCTCCAGTTTTAGTAAATCAACCCCTGTGTGTCAGTAACACATTCCATATATCAGTAAAAGCCCCCTAGACTGTCAGGTTGCTTAGCAGTGTAATCTAGAACAACATACTCAAAAGAGGCACTGAGAACTTTTAGACTTTCAAGTGTAGTCACGTGGAGGAAAACTCCAAACAAGCTCAATAGCTCTGGTGAGGTGGATCCCACACAGCAAGGATTCCCTCGATGGGCAACCAGTAGCTTAAAGCATAAAATACAAAAAGGAGCACCAGAACAAAATCACACAAAAGAGTAAGATAATTTTACTTGTTGATTAAATAAAAGTCAACACCCAATGCGTTTCGGGGCAACACCACTCCCCATTCATCAGTGCTCAATACAGGATAAAGTTTGGATGGACCCTGTACAGTGTACTTTGCTCATGCACGATGGGTCTGTATACCTACAGTATCACACAAAAGTGAGTACACCCCTCACATTTATGTAAATATTATATTATATCTTTTCATCTGACAAACCTGAAGAAATGACACTTTGCTACAATGTAAAATAGTGAGTGTACAGCTTGTATAACAGTGTAAATTTGCTGTCCCCTCAAAATAACTCAACACACAGTCATTAATGTCTAAACCGCTGGCAACAAAAGTGAGTACACCCCTAACTGAAAATGTCCAAATTGGGCCCAAAGTGTCAATGGGGCCCCCGTGAATAGCCCCAATAGGGTTTAGGTCTGGAGACATGCTTAGCCAGTCCATCACCTTTACCCTCAGCTTCTTTAGCAAGGCAGTGGTCATCTTGGAGGTGTGTTTGGGGTCATTATCATGTTGGAATACTGCCCTGCGGCCCAGTCTCCAAAAAGAGGGGATCATGCTCTGCATGAGTATGTCGCAGTACATGTTGGCATTCATGGTTCCCTCAATGAAAGGTAGCTCCCCAGTGCCGGCAGCACTCATGCAGCTCAAGACCATGACACTCCCACCACCATGCTTGACTGTAGGCAAGACACACTTGTCTTTGTACTCCTCACCATGCTTGACACCATCTAAACCAAATAAGTTTATCTTGGTCTCATCAGACCACAGGACATGGTTCCAGTAATCCATGTCCTTAGGCTGCTTGTCTTCAGCAAACTGTTTGCAGGCTTTCTTGTGCATCATCTTTAGAAGAGGCTTCCTTCTGGGATGACAGCCATGCAGACCAATTTGATGCAACGTGCTGCGTATGGTCTGAGCACTGACAGACTGACCCCCACCCCTTCAACCTCTGCAGCAATGCTGGCAGAACTCATACGTCTATTTCCCAAAGACAACCTCTGAATATGACGCTGAGCGCGTGTACTCAACTTTTTTGGTCGATCATGACGAGGCCTGTTCTGAGTGGAACCTAACAAAATGTGAGGGGTGTACTCACTTTTGTGAGATACTGTAGAACCAAACTTCTAGAAGAGCAGTAGTTCTCCTTTTCTTCTAGGCATACTAACAGAGTAGATAAGCAATCTTTTTAACATCTCCTTCCCTAGCCTTGGAGTATTTTGTGTGGTTATAAAGTCTTCTCTTTGGAAAGTCTTCAAAAGACAAAGTGGACGTGTGGGACATCACACTTTACAGAGCTGCAACGGATCTATTTATGAAAAATATGAAAATGTGGCACTCACAAATAAAAATAAACGTGCAAAACTAAGTGAAAATAGGTGCAGATGTAAATAGACAAAGCAAAAATCCATATGAAGTAAAGTCCAAATAAAATGTTCTGAATGTTCTAATCCACAATAGAAACAATCTTTAGAAGTGCAGTAAACCACAGACGCTCCAGAACTTTTCAGGTGCAAATCAACACCCCCATATGTGTCCCCACTCACCAAATGACGATGACCCCCAGCTTTGCAGTCTGGGGGTCACTTCAGGCTTAAATGATGGTATCCAGAGAAGTTCAGGGGTAGTGATGTGCACTTCAGATCAAAGGATTCTTATTGGAATTTCTCAGCAGAATCTCCAGGCATCAAAAGAAATAAAAAATGGAACTGATAGTGAAAAAAAGTTTAAAAGGAATTTATTCCACATACAAATGGGTACTTACAAAATAGCTGAAAAATATATAATTTTATTATCTTTGAATACTGATATGTAAATACAGTAAAACCTTGGTCTGGGAGTAACTTGGTTTGAGAGCATTTTGCAAGACAAGCAAAATTTTTAAACAAATCTTGATTTGATATACAAGCGATGTCACGTCACAACTGAGTATAAAAGAGAAGAGAGGTGCCTCTAATTGTAGGTTATATTTAATGAAGGTACAACATTTAGAAACACATGGTTGATGATTAAAACAGGCACATCTAAGTATGCAGGCATCTGGGGTAAAGCTGTCCACATCCTCCACGCCGCCATGGACGTCATCCCTTCCACTCTGTGCTCCACAAGCGGTTCAAGCCTCGCTTTCAGATCGCTCTACTGCAGGGTAGTCTTCCCGGTTATGATTGCAGACTGACATCGGTGAGAGCTGGAGGGTACGGGGGATGGTCTATGTAGACAGCTTTACCCCGGATGCCTACATGTGCCTGTTTTAATCATCAAACATGTGAGTTGCTAAATGTTGTACCGTCATTAAAAGTAACCATATTGCTACTGTCAGAACTATTGGGGTTAAAAGGAATTAATCTATAAGGCCTCTGCATATCATATTTTTCATATGTCTTCATGAGCTTATTGGAGCCATCTTGTGTTGTTTTTTTGTTTTGTTTTGTTTTAAGGTCAATGTGAGTTCATGATTTTAACAAGGTTTCTCACAAGGAGACTTTAAGAGTCTTATCTTAGTTTTTCCCAAGTCTTAATTCTGAAATCTTGTCAGCCAGACAAGATGTCAAAAACCATGAATCAGACTGAGACAGAAGTACAGTTAAATCACACTTGTTTAATAATAAAAGTAAATAGAACAAACATAGTCAAAACATAGCCAAAGTTCGGTAACCGGAACAAATAGTCAGACAAGCCAGAAAGTCGGGGAGCCAGAGATCAGCGTAGTGGAACAGCAAGCAGGATCTGGAGCCTGAAGGAATGTCAGCCAAGCAAGTCTTTAACAGGAAAACAGGAGATAGTCTCTGTGATGTTGACCAAGGCAAAGGCAGAGATCATCTGGGCTGGACGGCTTAAGTAGGCAGGACTGATGAGCAGGATATCATCAACAGGTTAGTCACTGTGGAGAGATAGGAGCTGGCAATTAGCCGACAGCTGAGCGGCCAGCTCAGAGAAGGAAGGGCTGAGCCCAGCCCTGACACAAGATAAGGAAGACCATGGCCAATGTTTATGTTATAATGAAACTAATGACTCGTGTTTTAAATGAACAATGAACAGAAACATATTTTTGTTTATTCAAAGGCTGTTTTTAAGAAGTGCCTTGTATTATTCATTGCAAATATTTATATTAGCAATAATTCCTATTATATTATTATTATATTTTAATAGGGCAATTATATACATACTTAATTGAATAATCACACTCATTTGGGTTTATGTATTCTTATAATGTACCACATTTATTCATTATATTATTGTTTGTTTATACCCATTGAATTACATATTATTATTATTATAAGGGTAGCATGTTTGTGATACTATGAGAGTTTAAAAGTATAGGAATTCTAAGAATGATCATACCTGTGAAATAGTGTTCTTTTCGTAACAATGTTCTCACTTTCTAAGGAATGTGAGAGATAAGTTAATGGCTTTATCCAAACTTTCTCAAAACCATATATATCATGAAGAGACAAAAGTCTGGAAAAGTCTGACATATCTGTCATGAAATAGAACCCTTATTATCGTTTATAGTTTCTTCTAGGCTTAAAGTGGTTGTAAACCCACATGAAAAAAAAAAGACCTAGAAGACAAAGGCATATTGAGCTAGTATGCATAGCATACTAGCTCATTATGTAATACTCACCTGAGATCGAAGCCCCCGCTGCAGTGCACATACACAGCACCAGCTGGCGACATTTCTCCCCGGAGTTACTTCCGGGTATCGCGGCTCCAGCGATGTGATTGGCCGGAGCCGCGATTACATCATTCCTGCGCATGCGTTCAGGAGCCGCCGGTAACAGCACACTCACTGAAGCAAACGCACGTATGTGCCATTGCTTCAGTGCGCATGTCCCGATGATGTCAGCACATGCAGATACAGGGGATATCTCCTAAAATGTGCAGGTTTAGGAGATATCCGGGGTAGCTACAGGTAAGCCTTATTATAGGCTTACCTGTAGCAAAAAGTGGATTGTAAGAGTTTACAACCACTTTAAGTCAAAGGTTATTTAGGATGAGAAGTTAACATCTTAATAACATTCCAAATTCAATTTTAATCCAACACTGCCCCCTATTGATCACTGTGTGTAAGGGAAAATACTGCCCTCTGTCTGTAGTTATATGGGAATTGACAGGTAATTGACATCATTCATTACGTGATAGAGACATATCTACCCACTTTTTGAGGGAATAAAGGGTGTATACACATAGCAGTGAGCGAGAGCGGAGAGAGTGGAGGGCTAAGATCGGAACGAGAGGTAAACGTAAAGATCAAAGGAAGGGAACGATGTCCATTTGAATACTCAGCTGGCATCTCTCAAACAAAAGAGTTTTACATTGATGATAAAGTATAGATTCTAATTTTCCGTATGCAATAGATTGTTTAAACATATACCTGACTGGGCCATTCAATCTTGGTAGTGTTGATTGGATTTGAAAGATTTTTACCTGCAGTATGAGATTTTTCTTGTTTAATTAAAGAGAAAAATATATACAAATATATAGATAAATCTCACAAAACTAATTTCAGTTTTAGTGAATGGCTTAGTTATGAGGTATGCTTAACTACTTCCATACAGGGCATTTTCACCCCCTTCTTGCCCAAGCCAATTTTCAGCTTTAAGCGCTGTCGCATTTTGAATAACAATTGCGCGGTCATACTACACTGTACCCAAATGAAATTTTTATCATTTTTTCCCCACTAATAGAGCTTTCTTTTGGTGGTATTTGATCACCCCTGTGGTTTTTATTTCTTGTGCTATAAACAAAAAAAGAGTGACAAGTTTGAAAAAAAACAATATTTTTTACTTTTTGCTATAATAAGTATCCAAATTTTTTTTTTTTTTTAAACAAATTTTTTCCTCATTTAAGGCCGATACGTATTCTTCTACATATTTTTGGTAAAAAATATCACAATAAGCGTATATTTATTGGTTTGCGCAAAAGTTATAGCGTCTACAAAATAAGGGGATAGATTTATAGCATTTTTATTATTATTTTTTTTTTAATAGTAATGGCGGCGATCTGCGATTTTTATTGTGACTGCGATATTGCGGCGGACACATCGGACAATTTTGACACATTTTTGGGACCATTCACATTTATACAGCGATCCGTGCTATAAAAATGCATTGATTACTGTATAAATGTGACTGGCAATGAAGGGGTTAACCAGGAGGGGGCGCTGTAGGGGTTAATGTGTTGCTAGGGAGTTATTCTAACTGTGTGGGGAGGGGATTCACAAGGGGAGGAGACCGATCGGTGTTCCTCTGTACAAGGAACACACCATCGGTCTCCTCCCATCTGACAGGATGTAGATCTGTGTGTTTACACACACGGATCCACGGTCTTGCTCGGTTACCGGGAAATCGCGGGTGCCCGGCGGACATCGCGGCCGCCGGGCACGCACACCGGGACCAGAGCGATGCGGCGGGCGCGCGCCCCCTGGGCTGGCTGGAAGGCTGCGCCGTCATATGACGGCGGCCCAGGATAACAGCTGCACCGTCCCGCCGTCATATGACGGCAGGCGGGCGGCAAGTGGTTAAACAGAAAATGCATTAGCGATCAAACTTTACCTGAAAAATAAGTCTTAGTTAAATCACCAAGCTCTGTGCACGGTATAACATTTTGTCTGTGTGCTTTTAAAGTTTGAGCTTGCAAGGTCTGTTTGTTTGAGAGAAGTCATGTGTTAAAGCCATCGCTTGTTTGTTCTCCTAATGCGGAGTTCCACCCGTTTTTTAGTTTATTAAAAGTCAGCAACTACAAAAAGCATAGCTGCTGTACTAAACCGACACTTACCTGCCCCACAGTCCAGCGATCTGGCCGCCCGGAGGCTAGCTCCTCTCCCCCTCCTCTCCTCTGCACCATCATGGTAACTGTGAGCACTCGGCCGTGATATCTTATGGGTTCACGGCCGGGCGCGCACTGCGCATGCGCGAGTTGCGCTGCACTCTCCTATTGGCCAGCCGATCTTCTGGGTTGTGTCCCAGAAGATTGCTGGCAGGGAGGGGCCGCCTAGGGCGAGAGGAGGAGTCGCCTAGGCAGCCGAAGATAGGAAGCAGAAAGTGGGACAGGAAGTCCTACGAAAAAAAGGGTACACACTCCCCCCCCCCCCCAAAAAAAATGACATGCCAAATGTGGCATGTCAGGTGGCGAGGAGTGCTTAAAGTGGAAGTTCCAATTTTGGGTGGAACTCCCCTTTAATCTGTGGAGCCACTGAGAATCTGTTAACTATTTACAAAGCAGTTACCAAATTTTAAGACATTGGTATTTTAAAACTAGAGTTTGTGGTTATTGTCTCATCATCTGTATTACCCATATTGTGATATTTGGATTTATATTCTGTGTTCATCACCAATTATGTGTCGATATTATTTTGCACTGATTTTAGTAATAAATACATATATATATTTCTTTCTCGGACATCACGGGACACAGAGCCACAGTAATTACTGATGGATTATCTAGGGTATCACTAGGTATTGGACACTGGTCACACCCTAATCAGGAAGTTCAACCCCCTATATAACCCCTCCCCTTCCAGGGATACCTCAGTTTTTACGCCAGTGTCTTAGGTGTTGGACGTGCAAAGATGAATATCCTAAGATCCTATACTGGGGCAAGCCAGGCGAACCAGATCCATTCAAAGTGTCTTTCATGGCCGAATTGGATGGTACCCGGGCCTCGTGTCCGAAGAAACGAGGTTTTACCTGTAACGCTTCTCTTTTTAGAGAGCTGGACCCCGCAGATCAGAAAATGGCTTTAAACTTCCTAATTTCTGGCGAGGTGCTTTACAGGGCCAGAACTGAAGGATCCCCCTACTCGATGGGGGCCCCAGTCTCTGACGGTTTTCACAAACGGAGCCCACCGTGAGAGGTGAAGATTGGGTCTGTGTAAACTGAACCCTGCGGCTGGATAAGGTAAGAGGAGATTCCACAGAATTTTGAATTCTAGTGGCTTTTCTCGTTTAAGGTAAATGCATGCTATGCCTATTGTGACCACCGGGGGCAGCCAAGAGCACTAACCTTCTCATGCTTGATTCTGTCTCAGCGTTCGCACAGGCTCTCCCACTGGCTCCAAGGTAAGATGGTGGGTGGTTTTCTCTGCTGGGATGTTCCCCCCAGGCTAGGGAGAGGCTTAGGTATGCTGTAAGGCGGGTTAGACCGCACTATCACAGCCGCTGCCGCCGCCGCCGACGAAGCCGCCATTGCAATGCAGGGCCCATCACTGCCGGCCTCCTCCTTATTCCCCCACCCCCAGCCTTCCTTCAGGCTTGTCAGGAAGGGCCGGCTTGCGCGGGAAGCGCTCGTTTTTCAAAAAAGCGAGGGGGGCGGGGCGTCAGCACAGCGTCAGCGTGCTCAGAGGCCCACAGTGCCAGAAAGCCTGGCTATTTAAAGCACACTTTACAGGTGCTCTGAGCCTTGAAGGGACACAGAGCTGACAGTCGCATGTAAGGTGGGACACAGGCATTCCCTTAGGCTGCATTTACTAAAGAACACCGGACTGGGCATTTGGTAGCAAGGCTTTTAGCCAGACTACATCGCTCAGCAGTCAGTGTTCGTTTTTTGATACCTCACACCTTGTTGCTTTGCACTATGGGTAGAAGAGGTTCAAGCACCCCAAGAACCAGAGACACTAGGGGATCTCGTTCAGGTTCTGAGGACCCCCTGTCTGCTACACCCTCCCCTCCGGAGGGACCAGGGGCGGCTGGACAGGGAGAGCCATTGGGGTTAGGGGCTACACCTGCTTCCGGCACTTCAGCCCCTGTGTACATTACACATGAGGTTTTTTCCTCAACCATTACTGGATTAGAGAAAAGACTAATGGCCGTGATTACATCTTCACTCAGTGGAAGAAAATGCACTAGGCCTTCCTCTGTTTCCCAAGACCCTCAGACAGAGGAGCTCTGGGATAAAGGAGAGGAATCCCTTTCAGAGGATCGGGATGGGACGGATGATTCCTCTTCGGAGGAATCAGGTGGAGAGGGACTCTCTGCGACTTCCCAAGAGGAGAAAGTCTTAGTGCAGATCCTCACTGGATTGGTCTGCTCCACATTTAAGTTGCCCCTACCTGAAACTGCTACAGAATCCTCTTCTGCTTTGGGGTCACTGAAACCTTTCCAAGCAGCACATGCTTTTCCTGTTCATAATTTACTTGAAAAGCTCCTTTATTCTGAGTGGGATCACCCAGATAAGCGATTTCTTCCGCTGAAAAAGTTTTCTACACTTTATCCTATGGAAGAAAAATGTATTAAGAGGTGGGGAATGCCGGTCATTGATGCTGCCATTTCCTCTGTAAATAGTAGTCTGACTTGTCCTGTAGACAACGCTCAGATGCTCAAAGATCCTGTGGATAAAAAGATGGAATTCTTATTGAAAGATGTTTTTTCCTTAGCAGGATCAGTGGCCCAACCTGCAGTAGCAGCGATTGGAGTCTGTCAATACTTAAGAGACCATTGGTATAGGTGCAATGAAAAATCTGGACTGCCGCACTCCGGATTGGAATAATAAAGGTAAAATCTTCTTTACTGAAAAAAATGACATAATTTAAAATGCGTACATTGCTCTGTTGAAATGATACAGCATAACCGCTGACGCGTTTCACGCTCCCATAGAGCGCTTACTCATAGCTGGTTTGTACAACAATGAAGGCCACTTATATACACATTATACGACTCACACATGACCCCATACTGATTGTATAACTCTAAACAGCTGATCGTTAGATTGTGTGGCATCTTAACATGGAGTTAATTGGGTGTGTGTTTTATGGTGGAGTGTTTATTGAAGACGTGAATGTGCAGACAAGATGTTCCTATAGACAATACAAAAATATCCATAAATAAAAAGTTTATATTGCTTTAAAAGTCTTTTGAAGAAGGAAAGTTGGGGAGATATAAAGTTTCCTTTCTTTCCACGGGACTGAGATAGGTGCTAAAACTGACGCTTAGACGTATAAACATGTAAACCATTATATAAATGAATACAGGTATGTGTGAGCCGTGTGGCCCAGCAGCCACGGCATAGTGTGAAAGGTATCATATATCTACTCGGTTTACAAATATTATGAAAATATTATATAAATGAGGATGTTATAAAGGTTGTTAAAAAAAAAAAATACTGTGAAAAACCACTGTGTTTTGTAAACGACAAGATCTTACATGTGAAGATCTGTGACAGTGTTTGCATAACTTTCAGATTTCATGACCTTATGTGAAATCTACCAAATTTGAAATGCAAACAAGGTGTTACGATATACATAAATGCACATATACATGCATTTATAAAACACTTTTTTCTCCTTGTAGATTTCAAATCATTAAAAAAGCACCCATACACCATATATACATACACCTTGTTTGCATTTCAAATTTGGTAGATTTCACATAAGGTCATGAAATCTGAAAGTTATGCAAACACTGTCATAGATCTTCACATGTAAGATCTTGTCGTTTACAAAACACAGTGGTTTTTCACAGTATTTTTTTTTTTTTAACAACCTTTATAACATCCTCATTTATATAATATTTTCATAATATTTGTAAACCGAGTAGATATATGATACCTTTCACACTATGCCGTGGCTGCTGGGCCACACGGCTCACACATACCTGTATTCATTTATATAATGGTTTACATGTTTATACGTCTAAGCGTCAGTTTTAGCACCTATCTCAGTCCCGTGGAAAGAAAGGAAACTTTATATCTCCCCAACTTTCCTTCTTCAAAAGACTTTTAAAGCAATATAAACTTTTTATTTATGGATATTTTTGTATTGTCTATAGGAACATCTTGTCTGCACATTCACGTCTTCAATAAACACTCCACCAAAAAAACACACACTCAATTAACTCCATGTTAAGATGCCACACAATCTAACGATCAGCTGTTTAGAGTTATACAATCAGTATGGGGTCATGTGTGAGACCTATAATGTGTATATAAGTGGCCTTCATTGTTGTACAAGCCAGCTATGAGTAAGCGCTCTATGGGAGCGTGAAACGCATCAGCGGTTATGCTGTATCATTTCAACAGAGCAATGTACGCATTTTAAATTATGTCATTTTTTCAATAAAGAAGATTTTACCTTTATTATTCCAATCCGGAGTGCGGCAGTCCAGATTTTTCATTGCACCTATACCATTGGAATAGCAATTGCCAGCACCTGGAGCTCTCACAACCATTCACCCAGCGGAGGACGGAAAATTTAAACCCAGTTACCTGGAGCGGTGGTCACCAACCTGTCTATTTCAAGCATCTGGACTTTTGCTACTTAAGAGACCATGTTAAACAGGTCATCAAAGTATTACCCGAACAGCAGGCCCAGGGGTTTGCCAACCTTCCTGCGGCTTTATGTTATGTTGTTGACGCCATCAGAGATTCTATCGTGCAGACCTCTCGCCTTTCGCTTGGGTTGGTGCATATACGTAGAATCTTATGGTTGAAGAACTGGTCAGCCGAAGCACCATGTAAGAAGCTCCTGGCTGGGTTTCCCTTCCGTGGTGAAAGGTTGTTTGGAGAGGACTTGGATAACTATATCAAGAGAATCTCTTGTGGGAAAAGCACTCTCTTACCTGATAAGAAGAAGAGTAAGCGTCCCTCTTTTAAGCGGACTCTTTCCCCAGCGCCAGGGGCATCAGCCTCCAGGCAGTCACGACGGTCTCCTCTGTCTGGGGCAAGAAACAAGAGTCAACCCCAGGGACACAAGAAGTCCTGGGGGAAGAAGTCTTCTAGAAAAGACACTAAGGCCTCTTCATGAAGGGGCGCCCCGCTCGCTCGAGTGGGGGAAAGACTGCTGCAGCTCTCAGGGCCCTGGCAGGAGGACTTCCAGGACAGATGGGTAATCTCCACGGTAACCTTAGGGTACAGACTGGAGTTCTAAGAAATTCCCTCTCCTCGTTTCCTCAGATCAGGTGTTTCCAGAGAACCAGAGAAGAAGCAGTCACTCCTTCTAGCGATAGAGCGACTTTTGTCGCAAGAGGTCATTGTGGGGGTTCCCACAAAGGATCAAGGATTGAGGCTCTATTCCAATCCTTTTATGGTTCAAAAACCAAATGGGGATGTCAGACCCATTTTGGATTTAAGAGATCTGAATCGATTCCTAAGGATGCTGTCCTTCCGTTTGGAATCAATTCGGACAGTAGTCTCCACCCTGCAGGGAGGAGAATTTTTGACATCAATAGGCATCAGAGATGCAGGCCTACCTTTGCCCATTTTTCCTGCTCAACTGAAGTGTCTGCAGGCAGAGATCACTGCTCTAAGGGAGCTGATTCTGACAGTCAGGACCAAGAAGGGTCCTTCTGTCCGCCTTTGTATGAGGCTGCTGGGGAAGATGGTGTCTTCATTCGAAGCAGTTCCCTATGCTCAGTTCCAGTCAGGACTGCTGCAACACAGTATTCTGTTGGCCTGGAACAAGAGGGTTCAGGCATTAGACTTTCCAATGCACCTGTCGCAGGCGGTGCATTAGAGCCTCAGTTGGTGGCTCATACCCAAAAACCTGCAGAAGGGGAAATCCTTCCTACCGGTTGCCTGGGATCCTCTTGCAGGCAGGACGGATGCGTTGGTGATTCCGTGGCATCGGCTCTCACTGATTTATGCATTCCCTCCTATTCTGTTACTGCCACGGCTCCTTCGAAGGCTCAGGCAAGTAAGGAAGTCGGCACTTCTGGTGGCCCCCGTTTGGCCCAGAAGAACTTGGTAGGCAGAAATAGCAAGGATGGCGGTGGGTTCCCGGTGGACCCTACCGGTACGCCCAGACCTGTTAGCTCAAGGTCCATTGTTCCAGCCTGCCTTACAAACGCTAGATTTGACGGGTGGGCTATTGAGACCCACGTTCTGAAAAGTCGTGGGCTTTCAGGTCCTGTCATATCTACCTTGATCAATGCAAGGAAGCCAGCTTCCAGAATGATTTATCATAGAGTCTGGAAAGCTTATGTATCCTGGTGTGAATCCAGGGGTTGGCATCCCAGGAAATATGTCATAGGTAGAATTCTTGATTTTCTACAATTAGGATTAGAAAAGAAGCTGGCCTTGAGTACCATCAAGGGCCAGGTCTCGACCTTATCAGTGTTGTTTTAACGGCCGCTTGCTTCGCATTCTCTGGTCCGAAACTTTATGCAGGGGGTGATGCGTCTTAATCCTCCGGTTGAGGCGCCCCTAAACCCCTGGGACTTGAACTTGGTTCTATCGGTGTTACAGAAACAACCTTTTGAACCAATACGTCAGATTCCTTTGGTCTTGCTGACGAGGAAACTAATTTTTCTGGTAGCCATCTCTTCTGCAAGAAGAGTATCAGAAATAGCAGCTCTTTCCTGTAAAGAGCCTTACTTGATTATAAACAAGGATAGAGTGGTACTGCGCCCTCATCCTAGTTTTCTACCGAAGGTGGTTTTAGATTTTCATCTAAACCAAGACATTGTTCTGCCTTCCTTTTTTCCAGATCCCTGTTCTTCGGAAGAAACGTCACTACATTCTTTGGATGTAGTAAGAGCAGTCAAGACCTATCTGGAGGCAACTGCTCAGATTCGCAAGACGGATGTCTTGTTCGTGCTGCCAGAGGGTCCCAATAGAGGACAGGCAGCGTCAAAAGCGACCATTTCTAAATGGATTCGACAATTGATTATTCAAGCTTACGGTTTGAAACGGAAGGTTCCCCCGTTTCAGATCAAGGCACATTCCACAAGGGCTATTGGTGCTTCTTGGGCAGTGCATCACCAGGCCTCTATGGCTCAGATCTGCAAGGCCGCAACCTGGTCTTCAGTTCATACATTCACCAGATTCTATCAGGTGGATGTGAGAAGGCATGAGGATTTCGCCTTTGGGCGTAGTGTGCTGCAGACAGCGGTACAGGGTCCTCAGGTCTGATAGCACCCTACCGGGTTGTGATTCCCCCCCCTCTGTTGGCATTGCTTTGGGACATCCCATCAGTAATTACTGTGGCTCTGTGTCCCGTGATGTCCGAGAAAGAAAATAGGATTTTTTATTACAGCTTACCTGTAAAATGCTTTTCTTTCGATGGACATCACGGGACACAGAGGTCCCGCCCCTCTTCTAATACACTTATATTGCTTTGCTACAAAACTGAGGTATCCCTGGAAGGGGAGGGGTTATATAGGGGGTTGAACTTCCTGATTAGGGTGTGACCAGTGTCCAATACCTAGTGATACCTATATAACCCATCAGTAATTACTGTGGCTCTGTGTCCCGTGATGTCCATCGAAAGAAAAGGATTTTACAGGTAAGCTGTAATAAAAAATCCTATTTTTTGCACAATATCATATTCCTTTCTGTCTTCAAGTTAGCGCAGATAAACAAATTAGAATTATATGATTTGTGGAAATACGTGGAAAGCTCCTAAATCATGGATTCTTGCTTATTTACATAAATATTAAACTGTTTAATATTTTAGTATAAATACCCTGACATTACACTTAGAGGCGCCTCTCTTCTCTTTTATACTCTGTAGCTCCTGTTGGATTTTGCTTCTAATCCCCTTGTGGAGGCGGACAGTTGTGGATGAACATTTTATGGTTACACAACCTATCACTTTGCTATAATCTTTTTATATGGACTATAGACTGAAGGACTTATGAATAAATGGTTGTGGAACGAATCATCTGAGTTTCCAATATTTCTTATGGGTAAATTCGCTTTGATATACAAGTGCTTTTACATATTGATATCAAAGACCAAATGATAAACCTCACAAACAAATTTCAGAAAAGATCAAAAAAATAACTCTGTGCCTAAAATCTATATATAAAATAAAAAAATCTATATACATTAATGTAAAGTAAGTATTTTTGGGATATCACAAAGGACATTGCAAGGAAACAGAAGAAACACAATAGGAAACAATTTTATAAAAAAATAGATTACAGGGCTATTAAGCAGTGGATGTGTATGGATTATTTTTAGATAATAAGGATATTGTTTAAAGTAGAACTATAGGCAAAACTTTTTTTTTTCATTTTGAATAGAGCAAGCAAGGGTCATAACCCCTGTTGGATTTTTTTTCGCCATCTGTGTCCCATTACGGAGATTTCTTATTACTTCCTTGCCCATAGCCAAACAGAAAGTGAGAGGAAATCCCTGAAATTTACGGGAATTCCTTGGGGACCCCCAGGCCACCAGAATATTTCCCTTTTATTACCTTTCGGAGGGAAACCCAAAATTTTCGTTTTTATTTTCCTTTCATTTTTAATAACAATGGTAAATGGGAGAAATAGAGAGGGTGAATTTCCTTAACGGGGCACAGACAGCGATAAAAACTGACAGGTTTTCTAATCCCTCTCCCTAGAACTAAAAAAAAAAAAAGTTCTTCCTTTAGTTATACTTGTTTAATGTCACTTTATCTTCATAATAACTACATGCTAAGAATGGAACAGATCAACCCATAATAAAACATTCAAATCAGAACATGTAGTGAAAATATTTTACCACTAGGTGTCACCTGCATTCAGTTTTGTAGTTGTCAAGCAAGAACCGCGTCATAGGTGGCTGTATTGGCCATGTGTGAGCGCGTGCACAAGAAGGGGTTTCTTCTGCACGTCAGATTCCCATGTAAAAGGCATCAAATACACCAACTGCTCTCGCCGCTGCAGCACGTCTACGCGCCGTTCATATCACAGACTAAAAGAATCCCATCAAATGCTCCAACTGATATTGCAGCAGTGCGCCTGCGCGGGAAGACTGACATCCCCTGTCAGATGTAGAACTATAGGCAAAACTTTTTTTTTTTTTCATTTTGAATAGAGCAAGCAAGGGTCATAACCCCTGTTGGATTTTTTTTTCGCCATCTGTGTCCCATTACGGAGATTTCCTTTTACTTCCTTGCCCATAGCCAAACAGAAAGTGAGAGGAAATCCCTGAAAATTACGGGAATTCCTTGGGGACCCCCAGGCCACAAGAATATTTCCCTTTTATTACCTTTCTGGGGAAAACCCAAAATTTTCCTTTTTCTTTTACTTTCATTTTTAATAATAATGGTAAATGGGAGAAATAGAGAGGGTGAATTTCCTTAACGGGGCACAGACAGCGATAAAAACTGACAGGTTTTCTAATCCCTCTCCCTAAAACTAAAAAAAAAAAAGTTTTTCCTTTAGTTATACTTGTTTAATGTCACTTTATCTACATAGTAACTACATGCTAAGAATGGAACAGATCAACCCATAATAAAACATTCAAATCAGAACATGTAGTGAAAATACTTTACCACTAGGTGTCACTTGCATTCAGTTTTGTAGTTGTCAAGCAAGAAATAGGAAGAATATTAATCTCAAAATAAGTAGCTTTGTGAACCAGCCTGTTGTTGTTCATGGTTTCACAAATATTAAAAACACAAAAAGTAGTAGAAAAGTGGTTATAAATTAAAAAAAAAACCAAGATAATATATTGACAAAAGCCAAATATTAGTATAACAAAAATGTTTAATAAAGCGGAGTTCCACCCAAAAATGGAACTTCCGCTGTCCGGATTCCTCCCTCCTTCTGGTGTGACATTTGGCACCTTTCGGCGGGGAGTGGGGAGAAGATACGCGTCTAATACAGGTATTTGCTCCCACGTCAGGTGTTCTGACAAAATCTCCAACCTATCAAAAAGTCCAAACGTGTCATAGGTGGCTGTATTGGCCATACGCGAGCGTGTGCACAAGAAGGGGTTTCTTTTGCACATCAGATTCTCACGTAAAAGGCATCAAATACACCAACTGCTCTCGCTGCTGCAGCACGCCTACGCGCCGTTCATATCACAGACTAAAAGAATCCCACCAAATACTCCAACTGATATCGCAGCAGTGCAGGGGCCGGACATGGCATAGATCGCCGCGGATACTGCCGGTGTCCTGCCAAAATCTCGAACCTAGCAAAAAGTCCAACCGCGTCATAGGTGGCTGTATTGCTCATGCGCGAGCGCGTGCACAAGAAGGGGTTTCTTCTGCACGTCAGATTCTCACGTAAAAGGCATCAAATACACCAACTGCTCTCGCCGCTGCAGCACGCCTACTCGCCGTTCGTATCACAGACTAAAAGAATCCCATCAAATACTCCAACTGATATCGCAGCAGTTCGCCTGCGCGGGAGGACTGACATCCCCTGTCAGATATTCCGACCGTCTCTTTTACAAATAAAACAAAGAACATACATGGAGAGTGAAGAAGCGGAGAGTGAAGAAATAAATGAACTTTTATCGATACGATATGCAAATCAATGAACATGATGAACTGCCAAGGTAATGTACAGAACAATGTATGTGCAGAACTATGTTCACACTCGCATACATATCCACACATTGTTATGGTCGGAAGATGTGACAGGAGAAGTGAGTCTTCCCGCGCAAGCGCACTGCTGCGATATCAGTTGGAGTATTTGATGGGATTCTTTTAGTCTGTGATACGAACGGCACACAGGCACGCTGCGACGGTTGGTGTATTTGATGCCTTTTATGTGAGAATCTGACGTGCAAAAGAAACCCCTTCTTGTGCACGCGCTCGCGCATGAGCAATACAGCCACCTATGACGCGGTTGAAATTTTTGCTCGGTTTGAGATTTTGGCAGGACACCGGCGAAAAATCGCTGCAGTATCCGCAGGGATCTATGCCATGTCTGGCCCCTCCTCTGTCACCTCCCGCTGTCTTCTGGGAGACACACAGGTCCCAGAAGACAGCAGGGACCACTCAGAATGCGCAGCGTGACTTGCGCATGCGCAGTAGGGAACCAGGCTGTGAAGCCGCAAGGCTTAATTTCCTGATTCTCTTACTGAAGATGCCGGCGCCTACACCCGGGAGCTGAGGGACGGGTCGGCTTCGGGTGAGGACATTGCTGGCGCTCTAGACAGGTAAGTGTCTTTATTTTAAGAGTCAGCAGGTGCAGTATTTGTAGCTGCTGACTTTTAATTTTTTTTTGGATATACAAATTTTAACAGCGATGTCAGGCAATTTAGTAGACCAGACTGTGTGGACTGCATAGAAGAAACCAGAAACACAGGTAAGTGAAAAATAATGGTGTTTATTAAATGGGTGACAAATAAATGAAATATAAACAGTGCAAACCAACCACAGACCCACAAACAAATGGTATATACAAATGGATGGGAAATACCATAATCGTAACAAAAGCCAGACCGAGGTCATACACAAGGAGGTCAGTCAGATGGGAAAGTACGGGGAACCAACAGGACAGGGAGAGGATGGATGGATAGGCTGCAGGGCAGGGATCCAGGGAAATCAGGAAACATGGGGGACAGGTCCAGGATGGGCTCAGGATAGGGATCGGATCAGGTCAGGACAGATGCAGGCTCAAGGTCAAGATAACAGGCAGCAAGATCAGGGCACAGGGAGAGAGACACCAAGGCAAGGTTGTGAGGGCTTTCCGGGTATTTATCAGACTGCAGTGATTTGACCTCATGTTACACCTGAGCGCAGAGGGTGCTGTCTGCTCCACACTGCCAGAATACACCCGATGGTGGACACCGGTACTACGGCCCATGGATGCAACAGTGCCACCAGCAGGTGAGTCCTCTTATTACAGGTCCTAGGTGTTGGTAGGCACCCGCTGGTGGACACTGGTACTGCGATCCAAGAAACCGATAGCACCACCAACAGGTGAACCTTTTCATGACAAGCGCTAATGGATTATCAGTATAAATGTAAACAATAAAGTGCAAAGTGCAATAATCGAATACTAAATGGTACAATAGGGTAAAGTGCAAAGTGCTTCCAAGGGCAATTCAAGTATCCAGGTTGAAAGGAGTCTCAGAGAACACATTCAAAAATCACACTCCCCTCTTGTGACCCCCACTCACCAGAGCTTATGGACCCTCAGCTTTGCAGTCCAGGGGTCAGAAATGCTTAGTGGGGTTGTGGAATATGGATCCAAAATCAGAGAGGCTTCCACGGACGATTTAGATATGGACTATAGAGGATGATAAGTATTTGGAAAAAGAGAGAAGAAGGTACATAGTGAAGTACTGCCGGAACTAAGTTACTGCTTTTTAACAAAAACGCCACTCACAAAACGGCTAGAAAAAGAAAGGCATCAGTGTGTTCCAGGTTCGCATCTGCAGTGTGCGTTCCACGGATACCGGAAGTTGCGTCACTGGTACGTAAACCGGAAATGCATCGATGCGTTTCGCCCCTCCTCCAAGGCGTCATCAAGAACATCACTTCCGGTTTTCGCAAGGCGGGATTTATATGCAAGAGAGCGGGTGTCTCTAAGCTTGATAGCCAATCGTGTGCAGGGAAAATCATCTGGTGTGATTAAACACCCACTTCCCTTCACTCACGTCACTTCCTGTTTATTGCCATAAATTTGACAAAACTTTATTAACAAACGATCTATTTAAAAAACATTTAAAAACATTGAAAATGGCAATCCATTAGTAAATATAAAATTCATTAGTAAAGAATTCATTAATAAAAAAATCATTAGTAGAAGTTCATACGGTAAAAATCATTAATTATTACCAATTGATGGTCAGCAAAAATAAATAAATAAAAAACAAAAATAAATAAAAATAAATATAAAATAAAATAATAATAAAAATAAATGTAAATAAAAAAATAAAATTAAAAATTAGAATAAGAAAAGAATAAAAATGAAAATGAAAATAAATAAAAATAAATATAAAAATAAAAATAAAATGAAACTAACATAACAGCATGATTTGTCGAACATTTAAACATAGAACTAAGAAAATCACACATTTTACTTCTTACCCCCAAGGTAGATCTTATGAGATTAAAAAATTCATCACGTGTTGAACTACCTATGTCACTTACCTTTTGTCCTGCCCCTGTGGCCTCCAATATGTAGGCAGAACTACCAGAAGATTGGACATTAGGCTGCGTGGACACGTGAATAGAATTAGAAAAGGTTTCAAACATCATAGTTTGTCTAACCATTTTAGACTGTTTCATAATAGGGATCCTAGGGGTCTCAAGTTTTGTGGAATTGGCAGGGTTGTGGCACATTGGAGGGGCTCCAACCTTAAGAAAAAGGAAAATTGCATCAAATACTTAACGTAATTTTCCTTTTCTGACGCCAAACCATGGTAGCATACTAGTGATAGAGCTCCGCCTCTTGACCACTCCCTCAGGACCAGTGAATAGCATAAATGAAAGGCCTAGTTAGGCCCCGCCCCATTCTCTGTAATTAGCTACATACTGAAACGTATAAGGGTGGGACCGTATGCTGCCATGGTTTGGTGTCAGGAAAGGAAAATTACGGTAAGTATTTAAAACAATTTTCTGTTTTCCTGACGCCAACATGACAGCATACTAGTAATAAATAACTAGCTGACAGGGTGGGATCTACTTGTCAAACTAATCTTCTAATTAGGGTGAGACAGAGGACTGAATAGTCCTTCCTACAAAGTCCCCCGGGTCTATTCTGTCAAGTTTGAGTAGGAATATTGGAACGACCACGATATCCCTCTACAGATGGGCACCATAGATTCTCTTGAATGTGCTGCCTATGAGGCTTCAGCCACTCTGGTAGAGTGTTCCATGGCCGCTGAAGGAGGCTTGCGACCCGTAGTCCTATATGCACAAACAAGTCTGCTAGGATCCAGGCAGTAACCTCTTTCCCTTGATGATTCCCAGCTGAAATGACAAAAGGTTTATTTAGATGACTTGAAAGGGACAATTGTGGACAGATACTACTTTAAATGAAAATGAACAGCACATGTGACTTTCCTGTGTGATGTTCTGGAAAGTTAGGCAATGTCCAGCTGTCTGTTAAATAGCAGGCTGTTGCTACGTTTGATGCAGGATGATCTACAAGACCCAACTCTACTCTTTCTGGAAAGAAAGGAATATGTATATATATATATATATATATTTTTTGAAGCTCCAAGAGCTTGAATCACTGATAACCTTCTGCTTAAAGTTCTTGCAATTGATACTGCCTTGTAATTGATGGCCTGAACCGAACACTGCTCTGTTGGAACAAACGGTTAAACTGATATGAGATCCAGCAACTCCAATAGGTCTTTCTTCCTTGGTGACCAACTCCTCACGACTGCCCTCAAAAGTGGTGCAAACTGAAGGATTCTTGGCCCATTTAAATGTGTTATTGCTGATATAGCCCACGAGCTATGTGAGGATAGGCTAAGGTCTGGAGGAAGTATAGAACAGCTGACACTGGAAGGGCAGTAGGATCAATGTCTCGCCCTACCAAGAAAAAGCAAACTTGTTCCAGAATTAGGCCTAGATGTTGTAAGTAGAATGTCTTCTCGCACACAGCAAAGTAGAGATCACTCGAGTGAAACTGGAGCAACCAGAGTTGCCCATCCTCCCCCTTTAGTGCCCCTGCTTGCAGCCCCAGTCTGCATATGTTATGGAGGGGAAATGTCTTCTGTATCCTGAAATGAATGGCCAGGGAAAATTGAGGGCCTCCTGGTCAATATGGAGGACTGGCTATGACAACTATGTTCTCCCTTGACAGCCTTTAAAAGGAATCTCATTTAAGTGAAATGTTGGGGAAAAAATATATAGGTTAGATTGCAGTCCCAGGGAGAGACCAGAGCCCCCTGCGCCTTGGAGTACGGAAACAAAGTCAGACCAAAGTTTGTGATTACTGTGGGAAACTAGGAGGTCTGTCTGTGGTAGGCCCCACCTGTGGACCAGCTCAGAGAAGACCTGGGACGTAGACCCACTTGTTGTGCTCTGGGAAGCTTGTACTTGTTCAAAAAAATCCGTTGGGAGGTAAACTGCTTCCGGAATTTTGCTGGTGATCTTCCGCCCCAGGCGTTATGGGTTTCACCTCTCTCAATGGCATATTGCTGCGAGTGTCACCCTGGAGCTGAATATAGGCAACTGCTGCCCTGTTGTTAAAGTGCAATGAGATTGGTCCTCCTTGATTCTGTGTAGTAAGGCCAAAGTGCTAAAAGGGCTGTTTGAACCCCCAGCGCGTTCAAGATTACCCTCCTTGGCTGGGAATCTCTGCTTGCCTTGACCGAAAGTCCCTCGCAGTGCAACTTCCCAGCTGTCTTGCAGACATGATTCGTAGCAATTCTCCAGTCTACAGGTCCTAACAGACCGAGACTTCCTCAAGGTCTTTCCATCACCGTGGACCGCTACTCATACTGAGTAACATTTATTAACCGTGTTCAATCCTGTTTCCTCCCTTGCACTAAGAATTCTAGTTGAAATTTGCACAGGTGCCCATGCATCCAAGGAATCATTTATATACATGATGACATTGTGCCCAGATGACTGAGGCACTGAGAATCCATCAAACAAGTGGAAGTATTCATCCTCAGAATTCTGTTCCTGACTGTCACCACTTCCTCTGATGGAAATAAAACAGAGGAACTAGCAGAGCACCCCCAGGTACATCAACCATTGGGATGGAGAAGGTTGGCTTTGCTTTCCCTCTAAGGTGTGAGGATAGGATAGGCATCCTGACGATCCAGCAACAGCCTCCAGCCATGTGGTTATACTGTTTAATGGACTCGTCTTAAAGATCCCAAAGAAGGCCCAAAAGGTTTCGGCCTCTTCCGATTTGTAACTGGACACTAACCAACATCCCCTGCGAACTCTAAACAGGATTGGGTAAAAAACCTGCAATCCCTCTTGAGTCTGAGGTGTCTGTAAGCATTGTAGCAGCCCACCCGCTGTTGTGGTGGACTTGGCAGCTCCGTGGGAGAGAAATAGTCTGGAGGTGGAGCAGTGAGGAATCTCCCGAAGTGACCATGAGTGCCTGATACCTTCATCCAAGGCTTTGTATAACATGCTGTCCAGAAACCCGTGACACGTGCCTTCTAGGTCTTACCTTAAGTGTCTGGGAATGCACTTGTGTGACTGGCTCACTGATTTTCCCAGAAGTCTGCACTAAGATACAAGCCACATTTTTGGCATCCACTGCTACAAAAATGTAATTTTTGGCAAAATATTCCCAATAGGAATTCATGTCTAAAGGGATGCAGACCCTGCCACTCTCCTTAGAGTCCTGCAGGTACAGCAGCTGGTTGATAATGATTAAACCATTCCCATTAGACTCACCCAGTACATGGGCTGGTTATTGCTGGTCTGCCGGCACCTGCAGATGCTACAGTATGTAGGAGCGGGTTGACCTTTAGCTTGTTCAGGGTATACAGTTTCGACAGCCTGTTTATACGGGCATTTTTGGCCATTCTCCCCACTTTTGTTTCTAGCAATATGCAGCCCAGGGTCTCAACCATATGGCCTCCCTAGCCACCAAAGTGCCAGGGTGCTCTTCCAGTGGTTAGACAAGCAACTAGGAGGGACTTACTGGTCAGACTCCATATTTTGAGTAGCAGACTGCTGCATCTGTAATATATGTAGCAAGGACCCTGGCCTCCTTCAGTCCAATGAAAACCTCCAGAGCCATGAGTTGTCGACATCCCTCTACATAGAGTGGGTCGTAAGCCATAGTAGGTGCAGTGCAAAGTATATTCATGGGCACCAGACACCTAGGGTGTGCCACCTGTCCAGGATTCACCCGGACAGTTCGGGTTTTGAACCATGTGTCAGGGTTTCAGCCCACCTGAAACCCGAACACATTACCCAGACCAGGTTGTGGCTCCACAAGTAACCAAAATAGTCATACCCAAATCTGTTGCCGCTGCAGGCGGCTGTTTGGCATCACTGAAGGGTGATGATGTCATCAAGGGCAATTTAGCCACAGCCTGTTTATACGGGCATTTTTGGCCATTCTCCCCACTTTTGTTTCTAGCAATATGCAGCCCAGGGTCTCAACCATATGGCCTCCCTAGCCACCAAAGTGCCAGGGTGCTCTTCCAGTGGTTAGACAAGCAACTAGGAGGGACTTACTGGTCAGACTCCAGTAACTCTCCTTGGGGCATCCAAATGTGTCTGTGCAACGCCAACCCAGCAGAATCCCAGACTTCTACAGGACAGCCATGCAGGGAAAAGCATCCAGCAAGATGCCACATCTGCACGGACAAGAACGCTGTCTCCTACGGCAACAGTCTCCAACAATTTCCAATACAGTGTAACAGTTGCTTCAGGTAATTAAGGTGAGTTCAAAACAGAATCTTGTGCCACTCTTATCAATAATAAAGACATTTGGCATTACCTGTTAGCTGCATACTCCTCCAGGCAGTGTCTACTCACCAGCCTCCTGGGCATAGATACTGCACCACAGGCCCTGCAGGACTCTTGTTGGGGTGCTGTCTCTGGAGAAGAGGAGCAAAGACGTCTTCCTTGGAACTTTTCTCCTGAGTGGGAGCGCCATCCGGGCTATGCTCCTCTGAAGAACGTCTGTCTTACCTTGGCCCGGCCCTTTTGAGAGTGTGGGCGTGCAAGGCTGAAGCAAATCAAAGCAATCCGTACGAAAGGGCACTCTTTTCCTGAAAACTTACCGATACGGTTGTCCCCACCCTAGTTGTTGAGGGTCTTTGTATGAGCAGTAACTGACTCTTGATCTGTGGAGAAATGGGTAGGCCAGCTGAGGTGAGGATAGCTGAAAAGCGACAGAAAGAGCAGGATTAGATATAGGAGAAAGGATTCCACTTTCCTTTTTTTTATTTATCTATATATACCTACATGTATGTACACACATATCTACATATGTACACACACATATATCTACATACACATATACACACACATACTCATATACACATATATACATATACACACATACAGTATCTCACAAAAGTGAGTACACCCCTCACATTTTTGTATATATTTTATTATATCTTTTCATGTGACAACACTAAAGAAATTACACTTTGCTACAATGTAAAGTAGTGAGTGTACAGCTTCGATAACAATTTGTAAATGTGTAAAATGTGTAAATTCGCTGTCCACTCAAAATAACTCAACACACAGCCATTAATGTCTAAACCACTTGCAACAAAAGTGAGTACACCCCTAAGTGAAAATGTCTAAATTGGGGTCAAAGTGTCAATATTTTGTGTGGCCACCATTATTTTCCAGCACTGCCTTAACCCTCTTGGGCATGGAGTTCACCAGAGCTTCACAGGTTGCCACTGGAGTCCTCTTCTACTGCTTCATGATGACATCACAGAGCTGGTGGATGTTAGAGACCTTGTGCTCCTCCACCTTCCATTTGAGGATGCCCCACAGATGCTCAATAGGGTTTAGGTCTAGAGACATGCTTGGCCAGTCCATCACCTTTACCCTCGGCTTCTTTAGCACGGCAGTGGTCATATTGGAGGTGTGTTTGGGGTCGTTATCATGTTGGAATACTGCCCTGTGACCCAGTCTCTGAAGGAAGGGGATCATGCTCTGCTTCAGTATGTCTCAGTACATGTTGGCATTCATGGTTCCTACAATGAACTGTAGCTCCCCAATGCCGGCAGCACTTATGCAGCCCCAGACCATGACACTCCCACCACCATGCTTGAATGTAGGCCAAACACACTTGTCTTTTCACTCCTCACCTGGTTACCTCCACACACGCTTGACACAATCTGAACCAAATAAGTTTATCTTGGTGTCATCAGAGAACAGAACATGGTTACAATAATCCATGTCCTTAGTCCCCTTGTCTTCAGCAAACTGTTTGCCGGCTTTCTTGTGCATTATCTTTGGAAAAGGCTTTCTTCTGGGATGACAGCCATGTCTCATATGTCTATTTCCCAAAGACAACCTCTGGATATGATGCTGAGCATGTGCACTCAACTTCTTTGGTCGACCATGGCGTGGCCTGTTCTGAGTGGAACCTGTCCTGTTAAACGGCTGTATGGTCTTGGCCACAGTGCTGCTTCTCAGTTTCAGGGTCTTGGCAATCTTCTTAAAGCCTAGGCCATCTTTATGTAGAGCAGCAATTTTTTTTTCAGATCCTCAGAGACATCTTTGCCATGAGGTGCCATTTTGAACTTCCAGTGACCAGTATGAGAGTGAGAGCAATAACATCAAATTTAACACACCTGATCCCCATTCACACCTGAGACCTTGTAACACTAACGAGTCACATGACACCAGAGAGGGAAAATGGCTAATTGGACCCAGTTTGGACATTTTCACTTAGGGGTGTACTCACTTTTGTTGCCAGCGGTTTAGACATTATTGACTTTTGACTGTGTTATTTTGAGGGGACAGCAAATTTACACTGTTATACAAGCTGTACACTCACTACTTCACATTGTAGCAAAGTGTCATTTCTTCAGTGTTGTCACATGAATAGATATATGAAAATATTTATAAAAATGTGAGGGGTGTACTCACTTTTGTGAGATACTGTATATATATATATATATATATATATATATATATATATATATATATATATATATATACAGTATCTCACAAAAGTGAGTACACCCCTCACATTTTTATAAATATTTTATATATATATGTATATATATATATATATATATATATATACATATATACATATGTACACATATACATACATATACATACATATACATACACACATATATATATATACACACACACACCTACACACATATTTTGCAGAGGGCAGTCTGGGGCAGGTTAAGAAAGGGTTAATTGAAGAGGGCAGGAACTTCCCCTTCAGACCTGCTTACTATCAGCTGAGCTGAAGATGTCAGAGAGGAGTTGTGTGTTTGGAGAGAGAGAGAGACAGAGGCCTGCTGTGTGGAGGATCCATTGCTGGAGTGAGCAAAACCATACCAGAGACTGTAGCTCTGGCTAGAGCCGTGTACTTTGTCTAAATATCAGCCAGTTGGCTAAAGAGACTGACCTTTTCCAATCTCTGCACCTGTGTGACAAGGCAAGCCTGTCCTTTCTTCTGTTTGTTTTGCTGAATAAAGCCATTTTTATTTTACTGAACTGTCTGAACTGACCTTTGATCCCCTACAATACATACATGTATTTACATACACCCACACACATATACACACATCCACATACATTTTTCTTTTAACATGTATATATGTATACACACACCCATATCACATATACATACATACATATACACACATACCTACACACATGCAATACCTGCAGAGGACAGCAAGGAATGAGAAAGGTAATGAAAGAAAAAAAGAGGGAGACATAGGTAAAAGGTACAGGCGACCCTGTATGGCACAAGGGGCCAAGAGGGAGATAAAGCATAGATGGCCCCCCATATTCCACAAGCGCTGCAGTTACTAATTTTAAAAGCAGATTTCATTCCTAAAGAGGAAACACTGCAGGGGCCCCAATAAAACCCACTGAAGGGGCTCCCAGACTATAGCGCATTTTAGCAGCCTGAGCACTGGGACTTCGCACTGAGAGAGGCTCAACCCAGCCAGATGCTGCACAGAGTCAGAGGGGGGAACATAGTACTGCTTAGTCTTCACTGGTGCGTTGAGGTATGAGGAAAAAAAGAAGAATGGGCCTTTCATTTATGCTATTCACTGGTCTTGAGGGAGTGGTCAAGAGGCAGAGCTCTATCACTAGTATGCTGCCATGTTGGCGTCAGGAAATCCATTTCACAGAAAGAAACCCAAGGATACACAGGTTGGGCACTTTGAGCCCGTATGGTTTAAATATTGAATTCGATCTGAATTGCTTTCTGTCTAATTAGTAGGGATCAGCATTATTTTTATTTGTTTCATCAGCATTATTTTTATTTTTATTATTATTTTTCTTAATTATTATTATGTTGATTTTTTTTGTACTTTATTTTCGTTTTATTTTTATATTTATTTTTATTTCTTTTCTTTTTCTTTTTATTCTTTTCTTATTCTTATTTTTATTTTTTATTTTTATTTATTTATTTTTTAATTACATTTATTTTTATTTTTATTTTCATGTTTATATTTATTTTTATTCTTATTTGTATTTATTTTTGTTTTTATTTATTTATTTTTGCTGACCATCAATTGGTAATAATTAATGATTTTTACCATATGAACTTCTACTAATGATTTTTTTATTAATGAATTCTTTACTAATGAGTTTTATATTTACTAATGGATTGCCATTTTCAATGTTTTTAAATGTTTTTTAAATAGATCATTTGTTAATAAAGTTTTGTCAAATTTATGGCAATAAACAGAAAGTTATGTGAGTGAAAGGAAGTGGGTGTTTAATCACACCAGATGGTTTTAAACCCTGCACACGATTGGCTATCCAGTTTAGAGACACCCGCTCTCTTGCATATAAATCCCGCCTTGCGAAAACGGGAAGTGATGACCTTGATGACGCCCTGGAGGCGGGGCGAAACGCATCAACGCATTTCAAGTTTACGTACCAGTGATGCAACTTCCGGTATCAGTGGAACACACCCTGCAGATGCGTGAACCCGGAACACACTGATGCCTGTTTTTGAAGCCGTCTCGTGAGTGGCGTTTTTGTTAATGCGCAGTAACTTAGTGCCGGCAGTACTTCACTATGTACCTTCTTCTCCCTTTTTTCAAATACTTATCATCCTCTATAGTCCATATCTAAATCGTCCGTGGAAGCCTCTCTGATTTTGGATCCATATAGCACAACCCCACTAAGCATTTCTGACCCCTGCACTGCAAAGCTGAGAGTCCATAAGCTCTGGTGAGTGGGTTCACAAGAGGGGAGTGTGTTTTTTGAGTGCGTTCTCTGAGACTCCTTTCAACCTGGATACTTTAAATTGCTGTTGGAAGCACTTTGCACTTTACTCTATTGTACCATCTAGTATTAGATTATTGCACTTTGTACTTTATTGTTTACATTTATACCGACAATCCATTAGCGCTGTTAAAATTTGTATATCCATTCCTTAAGGTTCTAGTACCTTTGTAACAGCTGCTGTGGTCTATATATATATATTTTTTTCACTATTATTTCACTAATTTTATTATTCCACCAGCGCAAGTTTTAGTTTGTATTGTTTTTTTTTTTTTTGTTCCAGCGGAACTCCACTTTAAGAGATCCTTATAAATATTGCTACAAAATTGTCTAGGTTTAAAATGTTATCATGGTTATGTACATTTCTCCTATTTGCACCAAACCTGATATGTAATTATCTTGTGGAATAAGAGGATAAAAAAATGAAAAGGCAATATATTACAAATGTGGTGGAGCAGCTGGTAATTTACTGTATAGCAAAAAACCTTTGTTTTCTGTATAGAAAAACCTTGGTAACTAGAGAAATAACTTTTTTCAATACTTCCTTATTGAATTGTTTAGAGTATATCTCTAGGGAAAGCCTTTTTTTCGGATACAGTGAGTAAGGTCCTTTGTCGAGTTTTTATTGCTGTGTTTACATTGGGTAGATTTACCCCTCTGTTTTTACTAGGGACCATTTTCACTTAGAATTAAAGTAAGGCAGAAATCCAAAATTTTAGAGTTGTCCCCAGGACAAGAGGTAGGGGAAAATCTTATAATGAGGACACCTGATTTGGGGAAAATATCTAAGAGGGGAACTCCCCTCACTCTGGCTTTCCCCTTTCTGTAGTGTCTCCGGGACAAGCAGCATAAAGAAATTTCCTCAGTACACAGCAAAAAAAACCACAAAAATACCTGGAAGGGGTTTTAACTTCTCCATACTCTAACTAAAACTACAAAAAGTTTTGGCTATTCACACACTATGTATATGCATATATATGCATGCACAAATATTTGGTTGAAAACAAAATGATCTACCCTTCAAAATGAATGGGGCCACTTTACCACAAGGCATGGTATCACGCAGAATAATGCACATCAATGAATGCTTAGAGAAGCACCACAAATGTGTGACTGCGGCCTTAGGATTCCTTTTATTTGTGTTTTTTTTCCCATTTCTGCATATTTGATCATTATTTGTGTACTATCGCATTCAAATTTGTATCATCATTTTGTTTTTTTTGTCTATGAGGCTAACGAGGGGCCATTTTTTTCATACAACAACTGGTTCGGTTAGTTGAAAGAAGTGTCCTTAAAGTGGTTGTAAAGGGTGAAGGTTTTTTTCACCTTCATGCATATGCATGAAAATAAAAAATCGCAGCAGCCTCCCTAACACTTACTTGAGCCTGATTCTGATTCAGCGATGTGTACAATAGTAGCGGCTCTCCCAAAGCTCTCTCTCTCCTCATTGGCTGAGACACATTGGGTGAGACACTGTCAATCACGGGTACTTCCACACCTCAGTGACAACAGACGTCAGAAGCAATGGACCTCTAAATAATAGGTTGGGCATATGTGATTAATGATCACAGGCTCATAATATCATTCAAATGTTATCAATAGGGATGAGCTTTCTGTTCGGGTCGAACATGAGTTCGACTCGAACATTGGCTGTTCGCCTGTTCGTCGAAAACCGAACATTGTGGGCCGTTCGCGCCAAATTTGAGTGTCGTGTAATGGCCCATAACGCACTGCGGGAGCGCATTGCATTGCTGTATGATGATTGGCCAGAGCATGCACCATGACCTGCGCCCTCAGCTAAGAGAACCACAATTGGCCAAAGGCAGGGTGCCTTTTGCCAATCATGGCTCAGGGGGACTAAGTCCACGCCCCACACTATATAAGGCTGCCTGCACGTCGGCCTCGTGTAGTGTGTTGTTGGCGTGGACAGAGAGAGAGTGTCTTTTAGATTGAGCAGGCAGGCAGATCATTCAGTTAGCTGCAGTGTACTTAATATATGTATATTATATATATATATATATATATATATATATATATATATATATATATATATATATATATATATACAGACAGTCTTGTGTATATATATATATATATATATATATATATATATATATATATATATATATATCCACTGCATACAGTTTAGCTATATCTCACTGCAGGCCATTCCTGGTGTACTGTTTCTAATATACTTCAGGCGGTGTACACAGTACCGTGCACCTCTAGTGCAGTTGCTACTACTTTTCTGGTGGTATACACAGTACACAATACAGTGTAGTGTGGTGTTGCAAAACAAAATCCCCATCATGTCCGGAAGGCCACCAAGGAGAGGCAGATGCTCACAGGCCACTAAAAGAGGGCAAGCAGGCTCTGTGTCTACAGTCCACAGTGCTGGTCATGGACATGGTGCATCTTCTGCAGGTGGCCGTGGGGCACGCTTGTCCTTTTTTTCTGCTACTGGGACAGGGGCAGAAAAATTGGGCCTTTGGTGGTGGTGATGCCACAACACTGTAAACCCTCACTGATACTCTTGTTGGGTGCAGGAACTGGCCCTGCTGTGAAATATTAGATCAGAAATTGTAATTACATGCCCCTGTCAAACATGGACAGAAAAATTGGACCTTAGGCAGTGGTGGTGGTGCCCTAAACAAATATTGTTGGAAGCTAGCATCATCAAGATTGAGGAGGAATAGGAAAGTCACTCAGCATAGGCAGTCTTCAAGGGATCCCACATCCATAGAAAAAACAATCAGTTACATCAGCATCAGGTGCTTGATATCTGCTGCTGATCCAAGACTGATTCATTTTCATGAATGTGAGCCTATCAAGGGAGTCTGTGGACAGGCACACTCTATGATCCGTTACAAACCCTCCAGCAGCACTGAGTGTGCATTCAGAAAGAACGCTGGATGCAGGACAGGCCTGTAGATCACTTGCATATTGAGCAAGTTCTGGCCAGTGGTCTATCCTCAAGACCCAGTAACCCAGTGGATGCTCTGTTGGAAAGGTCTCCAAGTCTGCTCGTGCCCCTAGATATTCCTGCACCATGTAATGCAGACGCTGGCGATGGTTGCTTGAATTGATCAGACTTTAGCGCTGAGGAATGAAAAATTGTCTAAAGACAACGGTCAGCCAGCCACCTTCTCCACGAAGCTGTCATGGTTACGCAGTAATCTTTGTCTGTCAGCTTATCTCTCCTCCATGTGTTCACCTTTAGAGGCCAGCCACTCTCACCTGGCTACTTAAATAATCTCTCCTCAAAGCATGGCTCCACCCCAGCCTCTATCAGGGAACTCTATATTAACCTGTGCACTGCAAGCCTGCCTTGCTGATCAACTTTTGTGTGTTTAGCTTCCGTGTGCATCTTGCTGTGTCTTCTACGTCTGATTCCAGTTACCGATCTTGGCTTGTTCTCGACTATCCCTGCCTGCTTGTGACCCTGACCTTTGGCGTGTTCTATGTTTATCCGTGTCTGCTAGTCACCCCAACCTTTGGCTTATTCCCTTACTATCTCTGTCCTCCTGTAGCCTACTGTGGGCGTGAGCTGGGAGACCCTGGGGGTCGCGACCTGGAGCCAGTTGCAGCCCAGTCCATTCTCACCACTAGAGGCTCTGGTCAATACCTGCTGGCTCTTAGACTCCGCGCCTACTGTGGGCGTGAGCTGGGAGACCCTGGGGGTCGCGACCTGGAGCCAGTTGCAGCCCAGTCCATTCTCACAACTAGAGGCTCTGGTGAACACCTGCTGGCTCTTAGACTCCTTGCCCTGGGGAATCTTACGCTCTAGCCCCTGTGGGATCCATGTTGGTGTTCCAGCGGAACTGCCTTCCTTAACCACCTAGACTCCCATCCACAGCAGTGAGCCGTAGGGTCCACTACCTTTGTGGTGAACTCCTGACCCCAATGGTGTGCATCTGTCACCTGACCTCAGGTGACCTGACAGAAGCCTCAGCAACACGTTGTCCAGCACCAGGATATTTTAACCTCACAGGATCTGGAAATGCATTGCACTAACCTTTCTTCAAGACCTCCTGAAGATGTTTCATCCTCTGCTCCCTCTGCGAAGGCAGGATGAGTTCTGCAACCTTACCCTTGTAACGGATCAAGAAGGGTTGCCAGCCAGTATTGATTCCTTCTCTTTGATACCACGAATCCTAGGGTCCTCACGCTGCATGGCCTCCCTGATTCTGCAAAGCCTGCGAACGTTTGCAGAGGCATTCGATTCTGAGTCCTCTGGGTCACTAAGGATCACATGATCCGTAACAACCTCCTCCCAGCCACGTACAACTCCTTGGATTTCTGGGGACTGAAAACCATCCCTTGAAGACTGCTGCTGAGTGTTATCCTCCACGTCCATGCTGACACAATCCTCCTCCTCCTCTTCTTCCTGTGTGTTTGGTGGGCCTGCAGGAATAATATCTGGATAAAGGGAGCCTTGAGAGGTAAGGAAGTCCTCCTCTTCCTCACACTGTTCTGCCTCAAGTGTCCGTCTATTATTCCATGAAGCGTGTGCTCCAACAGGAAGACAAGAGGGACAGTATCACTGATGCATGCATTGTCGCTGCTCACCATCCTCGTGGCCTCATTAAATGGTGACAGGACAGTGCTTGCATCCTTGATCATTATCCACTGGCGTGACGAAAAGAAGCCAAGCTCCCCTGACCCTGTGTTGTTGCCATACTCACACAGGTACTCATTGATGGCCCTCTGCTGCGTCTACAGCTGCTGCAGAATTGCCAATGTTGACTTCCACCTGGTGGACATGTCACAAATGAGGCGGTTGGTGGGCAGGTTGCATTCCCTTTAAATGTCAGCCAGCCGAGCACTGGCATTGTATGACCGTTGAAAATGACCACAGACTTTTCTGGCCTGCCTCAATAGATCTTGTAAGCCTGGGTACCTGATCAAGAACCGCTGCACCACCAAATTCAGGACGTGTGCCAAACATGGGTCAAGTGTCCCTGTCGGAGGGCGGAAAGAAGGTTGGTGCCATTGTCGTATACATCCATTCCTGGCTGAAGCTGGCGTGGCGTCAACCACCTCTGAGCCTGCCCCTGCAGAGCTGACAGAATCTCTGCCCCAGAGTCGCTCCTGTCCCCTAAGCAGTGGTTTAACCTTAAACTACGTAGAGGGTTCTTTACTGTAAGAGCGGCAAAGTTGTGGAATTCCCTTCCACAGGAGGTGGTCTCAGCGGGGGGCATCGATAGTTTCAAGAAACTATTAGATAAGCACCTGAACGACTGCAACATATATACAATGTAATACTGACATATAATCACACACATAGGTTGGACTTGATGGACGTGTGTCTTTTTTCAACCTCACCTACTATGTAACTCATGCACCGCATGGCAACTTTTTGCCTGAGTGCTTGTGTAGCCCCTTGAATGCTTACGGAGCACCGCTGATTCAGAGAACAAACCTCCAGAAGAGGCCATAGAGGAAGAAGAGGAGGGGGTGGAGGAGAGAGCTGTGGCAGAATCACTGCTAGCATTTTGGAGGCGTGGTGGCGGAACAAGCTCCAACAATACTGAACCCTATCCTGCATCCTTCCCAGCTGCCAGCAGAGTTATCCAGTGCGCCGTGAAGGAAAGGTAACATCCCTGCCCATGCCTGCTAGACCATGAGTCTGCGGTAATGTACACCTTACAGCTGACCGCCCTGTCCAACAAGACAAAAACATTGCCTTCCACATGCCGGTAGAGAGCTGGAATGGCCTTCCATGAAAAGAAATGGCGTTTTGGAACCTGCAAACGAGGTACAGCATATTCCACAAATTCACGAAAGGGGCAGAGTCTACCAGCTGAAAAGGCAGTAGTTGCAGTGCTAGGCCAAGCTGGCATTCAAGCTAGTATTCAGACTGTGAGCATGTGGGTGGCTGGGACTGAATTTCTTTTTACAGTTTAGCAACTGGGGTAGGGCAATTTGCCTGCTAAAATCAGATGGTGGTGTACTGCTAGCAGATTGGCTGCAAGTACTTGGGACACCTATTGCTATACCTTCATTCCTCTCAGTGCAGGTTTTCGAGAGGACTGGAGTAGGCTTGGAGATCCCAGATGAGGAGCAAGGAGAAGTCTGCCGTTTTCTTTGATGTGGGTCTTCAAGTGCTGTTGCCAACGAACTTGTTGCCTTATGAGTTTATGTGAAATCTACATTAATAGCTGTAAAATATTGGAATTATGAATATATTTAATTTATATTTAATGTATTTATTTTTAATGAATATATTTAATTTAGCTTTTATCTATGTAGGGAGGAACATATTATCTTTACAGAAATCTCTGGTAGACCAGACAAGTTGGTGCCTAGGCTTGTGTATACAAACAATGGGATCCAAACCTCATTGTTTTACACATACTCACTTCAAAGGATCCCATGCTGGGATATGCAATGAAGGGAGGCCAACCCATAATCAATACTTAACTTCCCGGGAAAATTCAAGTTAAGCTCCTGCTCAGAATAGCCGCAAGGATTTGCATTAAAGGGGGCTGACTTATGCAAAGTATACGGATTGGAGATGTAGCCAGTCCTTAACCAGGAATAGGGAAGCTCACCAATCAGAGCCATGCTATGCCAACCAGTGAGGCATCAGCATGTAATGATATACACAGACTAGATGGGAGGGAAACACACACTTTTATGGGAGAGCAACCATCAGAATGGAACCTTGGTGCAAAGGGTTATTATGGGAAAGGTCTGCATTTTACTTGTAACTAAATATGTTTGCAGATTAATGTTTTCAGGAATATACTCTGTATTCCTTCATATAATTCTCCTATTTTAACCTAATATTTTCTTCCTTGGTGTAGACTATAGATAGATGATTGTGTATTAGATAGACTTTCAACTACTCACCAATAAATGTTGTTATTGTGTTAAAGCTTTCACTCATGGTCAAAGAACTCTCATTTAACCCAAATCATATCTGAGAGATATTAAATCTCAAATATAGTATACGGGAAAAAGACTGCATGGGAGGTCGTCATATGTCTGGTCAAGAATGTGGTGCCCAAGCGGCTGCTGTTGTGGCCCCGCTTCAGACATAGGTTGCAAACAGCAACGGTGCGATCTGCTGCACACGTGTCCAAAAAGGCCCACACCAAGGAGCTTTTCAAAATCAGCGGGGAGTCAGCAGCGCCCTGCACCTGCAGAGCTCTGCGGTGTGATGCAGTAGGGTGGCTGCTCTTAAGCTGCCCCCTAGAGGACATCCTGCCTTGTTGGAGTTGTGCATCCTCCTCCACCTCTATTCTATCAGGCACCCAAGTATAGTCAGTGACCTCATCATCCCCTCCATCCTCGTCACTGGAGCAAACTTGGCACTATGCTGCAGCTGGGGGAACATGACTGCCAGTTTCTTGTCCTTCTTGGGCACCCCCTCTCTCTAGGTTCACGTTACTCCCTTCCTCAACCTGGGAACCAACATCGGAGCCTTCAAATCACTGTTCCTCCAGCAGCATGTACCCGACACTGTGGTGGAATAGTTCGGGGGACTCCTCCATGCATGATGGTTGGGCTACGGAAGGAGTGACTGTGGACAAGGAGCCAGTCGAATAGGCTGCTTTGACAGCTGCATAGGAAGGAAAACTACTCTGAGCCTGGGTGACAGGGGATGAGGAGGATGAGGACGGCTTTGTTATCCACTCCACCAACTCTTCCGCATGTTCTGGTTCAATAACATGGCCAGCAGCAGAAAAAAAGGACAAGTGTGCCCCACGGCCACTGGCAGAGGATGCACCATGTCCATGACCAGCACTGTTGACTGTAGACACAGAGCCTGCTTGCCCTCTTTTAGTGGGCTGTGAGCGTCTGCCTCTCCTTGGTGGCCTTCTGGACATGATGTATATTTTGTTTTGCAAGACCGCACTACACTGTATTGTGTACTGTGTACACCACCAGAAGAGTAGTACCAACTGCACTACGGCTGCACTGTATTGTAATTACAATTTCAATTTTTGATCTAATATTTCACAGCAGGGCCTGTTCCTGCGCTCAACAAGAGTATCTATGAGGCTTTACAGTGTTGTGCCACCCCCACCACCACCGCCCAAGGCCCAATTTTTCTGCCCCTGTTTAACAGGGGCATGTAATTACAATTCTTGATATAATATTTCACAGCAGGGCTTGTTCCAGCACCCACCAAGAGTAACTGTAAGGGCTTACAGTGTTCTGGTACCACCAACACCTAAGGCCCAATTTTCCGCAGCGTGTATAGGGCAGGCCGTATAGTATGTACAGGCGGCCCCCTATTTTCAAACATCCGACTTACAAACGACTCCTACTTACAAACGGAGGGAGACAACAGGAAGTGAGATGAAATCTACCTCTAGGAAGGGAAATTCTCTCCTGTAAGAGTTAATATGGGAAAAAGGTGTCTCCGCTGATGCTTTATCACCAATCCTTGTTTCCCTAATAATCCAAAATTTTCAAAATCCAATTGTCATTGCGACAGAAATTCAGGTGAAATCTTCTGAACAGGGGCATAGACAGCAAAAAAAAAATGTTACAGGGCTGGAGCTACACTTACAAAATGTACCTGTTCCAAATTACAAACAGATTCAACTTAACAACAAACCTACAGTCCCTATCTTGTTTGTAACCCAGGGACTGCCTGTATACTGCTGTTCAGAGTAGATAGGGCCTGGGGGCCCCATGCCTTTTTTTTTTTTATTTGGGTGCGGGTTTCCCCTTAATATCCATACCAGACCCAAAGAGCCCGGTAATGGGCTGGGGGGGGGGGGGGCAACATTACATTAGGCAGCCACAGGCAGTTTTAAATGACTTTTTTTCCTTTAGCAATGTCATTTTGCTGTGGTACTGTTCTAAACACGGAAAAAATGTGCCACTTTACAGGCATACTATAGACACTCCCCCAGGCATGATATTTAAAGGAATATTACACTTTTATTGTTTCACTTTAAGCATTGAAATCACTGCTCCCAAGAAAACGGACGTTTTTGAAACTTTTTTTTTGCATTGATACATGTCCTCTGGGGCAGGACCCGGGTCCCCAAACACTTTTTATGACAATTACTAGCATATAAGCCTTTAAAATTAGCACTTTTTCACGTTCGAGTCCCATAGTCTTTAATGGGGTTTGCGTGTTTGCACAAATTTTTGGTCTGTTTGCATGTTCTGCCGCGAACCGAACCGGGGGGTGTTCGGCTCATCCCTAGTTACCAACATGAGAAGAGAACAAAAGTCCACATCGTGTATTACAGCTTTAAAATATTACATTTATTATTTGCAAAAGGGAACTCCCAATGGTATGAATAAATTGAGACTGACAAATAACAGCTGGCCGCGCTCTGAACGGAAGGTGTGATGATGTCACCAATTTAGCTTCCTTAATGCACACTAAGCGCAACACAACCATGTATGCTGTAAAAACCATTCGGCATATCTGCATTTTTCTGCACAGCACCATACTGCATATCACTGTGGTGCTGTGAACAAAGCACATAGAAAACAATCCTTTTCTATGTGCCCTAGCTGTGATTTTGTGCAAAAAAATGCAGGTCATGGCCTATAGCGAGAAATGGTCCTTATAGTGGGACTAAGCCCTCCTATCCTTTACAGCCAAGGAAGCTGCTGTTGTTCTCTCAAAATAGCCAACTCGTCAAAATCTCCAATTACGTCACTTCCGGTGCGGCCGAGTCACAATCAGCTGGTGTGAAGTCAACAATGCGCATACACAGATCGTCGGAGGTCGAGGAAAATTACAGAGCACCACCATGTTGGTACACCTAAAACATTTCTGATTCCCATCCTATTGGTAAACTTGGGACCAGCTGATCTTCTTCTATAGTGAAAGGGTCCTTGCGGACAGGCCGCCATGTTATAATAAAATTCCAGTGAGCGGCCGCTGTTTACCCAACTTTACCAATAGATCAGGGAATATGAAATGTTTTAAGTGTACCAACATTATTATTCAGGATTTATATAGTGCCAACAGTTTGCGCAGCGCTCTACAATATGGGGGCATACAGTACAGTTACAATACAATTCAATACAGGAGGGATCAGAGGGCCCTGCTCCAACATGGCGGTGTTTCTGATTCCCCATCCTATTGGTAAACTTGGGACCAGCTGATCTTTCTCTATAGTTCTATGAAAAGGTCCTTGCCGACAGGCTGCCATGTTATAATAAAATTCCAGTGAGCGGCCGCTGTTTACCCGACTTTAGCAATAGGATGGGGAATACGAAATATTTTAAGTGTACCAACATGGCTGTGTTTGTGAATCCCCGTCCTATTGGTAGAGTCCAGTTAACGGCGGCCGCTCACTGGAATTATATTATAACATGGCGGCCTGTCGGCAAAGACCCTTTCATAGAACTATAGAGGAAGATCAGCTGTTCCCAAGTTTACCAATACGACGGGGAATCAGAAACAATAGATTGGCATTGTTCTATAATTTTCATCGACCTCAGACGATCTGTGCATGCGCAGTGTTGACGTCACGCCAGCTGATCATGACTCGGCCGCACCGGAAGTGACGTAATTGGAGATTTTGACGAGTTGGCTATTTTGACAGAGCACCATCCCAGCCTGTGCTTGATATGAAATTGCCATAGTGCTGCACATGTAATCAGCTATGACATCAGGCTTGACAGTTCAGTTGAGAGCACAAGTAACAGTGGCAGTTATTCACAGCATGCCTTGAATGTAAGCATTTTGTGAAACTGCTAAATCAATGAGTTTAGGTCTTTAATTTAAGTGTACAATTCCGATGAAGTTCCTTTTTTAACTGAAAATAACTGTCACTTTTTTAAAAAAAAGATGTATCCTTATCCTGGGGTGTTAGCTTTGTGAATTGAGCCTTATATCAGTAGTCTAATCCAGTGATATTTTCAGGAGGAAGAAATTCCATAAATGCGTACCAAAAAGCCTGTCCCTTGCGAACAATGACAGTTGACAATACAATAACAGCTTAAAGCGGACCTTCAGTCATTTTTTTCATCTTTCCATCTAACTCTTCTGCTCTTGTTGTTTTAACTTTAGATTGTAAAACATTTTCTATCTGCCAGTAAATACCTTATACAGCTCACTTCCTGTTTCTTGTCTGGTCATTATCCTAGGCTTATGACATCCTGCACAGTTCTCTTTCTCACTCTTGTGAGAGTTTGCCAGGAAGGGAGGGGGTGAGTCATAAGAGGGCCAATGAGAGCTGCAGAGCTGAAAGTGTGCCTCTGTGTGTCTGTGTAAATCCAGGAAGTGAACAGGCCACAGCTTCAGCTGCCCACAGTTAAAATGGCTGCAGCCAGACTCAGTGGAGGGAGATTTCTGCAGCATATTTGGTAAGTACAGAATCACAATATATATAAAATAATATGCAAAGTGGTTGGAAGGAAGCTTCAGAATGGCAAAGATGTTTTTAATACAAATTATGTGAGCAGACTGCAGTTCCTCTTTAATTTAAGTTTAAAATTCACATGAAGTTCCTCTTTAACGGAAAATAACTGTCACTTTTTTTGAAAAGATGTATTGTTATCCTGGGGTGTTAGCTTTGTGAATTGAGCCTTATATCAGTAATCTAATCCAGTGATATTTTCAGGAGGTAGAATTTCCATAAATGCGTACCAAAAAGCCTGTCCCTTGCAAACAATGGCAGCTGACAATACAATAACAGCTTTACATAGCAAAAAAGTGATGATAATAATAATAATAATAATAAAACAAATAATAAAAGGGTGCCAATAATATTGACATTTATAAAATCTAAAAAAAAAATCCAGAGGCAATTCCTCAGAACTGGGTCCAGTATTTAGGAACCAGTGCCAGTCAGTGGCCTACATTCACAATCTGTAGCTGCATGGCATCACCTACCAGCTTGCAATTTCAAGTAGTGGCCACCAGAGGGAGTATGAGCCCTACTGTAAGCTCCTGGAGATGGTCCAGCCTCCCTTAGCGTCAGCGCTTCCCCTACAGTGTGAGCATGACGCGCATGCGCGCTCGCCCATGCCGGCTTCTCTTGTCACCATGGCGGATAGAGCGGAGATGGAGCAGGCTGTAGCGCTGCAGGGAGAGAAAGTGAGGAAGCTGAAGCAGGAGAAGGCCAGCTCGGAGGAGGTAGGAGACGGGCTGAGGGTTAGCAGACAGGCCGTAGTTGACGCCGGGGTGTGAAGTGGGTGTACAAGCCGGGGAGGGCTGAGTTTGGAGCCGCAGGAAGGAGTACGACTCTCCGGGGTCTGATGGGCCTTGTCCGGATAGGGGAGAAGAAATGGCATCTATAGAAAGCTGATACATGGTTTTATATATATGTCCAGCTGCCTGCCATGTATGTGTGTTATGGGTTCCATTCTATGGAAGAATAGATCTACAGGTTGCCATACACTATACAATCAGACTACAATCTAGTTTTACCAAATCTATTTAAAATGAAGACACCCCTAAGAATCTATTCATTAAGTATCCAATCTGACAAGCCCTTGTACTACAGAGCTAAAGATGATTGTACAATCAGATTGTATAGTGTGTGTTCAGGCTTAGTGATAGAAGCAGCTGTCTCCTGCACTGCTGTGATCACCTGTATAACATTTCTGTTGTCACCAAGAGATTCCATTGTTTACTTTCCACTGTCACCATCATCTGATTTGCAGCATAGGTGTTGTCCATGTTATCAGACTTCCTTCCCCCTCCCGCGGATCACAATATCATGAATAATGATCTGGGGCTCACAAAAGTGCTGGCGGTACCCCATTGGGAGTTCAGGGACACAGACAGTTCTCCTCTGTATGGTGTATTAGTACATCAGCCTAGGGATGAGCTCTGTCGTGTTGAGATACTTGAGATCTGAACCTACCCAAGTCTAACACTTATGATTGGCCAAGTATAGTGACAGCTTCCCGGAGGGAACGAAAGATTACAGCGCACACATACAAAAGTGACATTTAAATCCTGCAAGGCTATTTAAAGCACCTGAACATATTAAAGCGGAGTTCCACACATTTAAGAGTCAGCCGCTACAAAAAGTGTAGCTTATAAACTTACCTGTCCCACGGTCCAGCGATGTGGGCGCATAAAGCCTTGCCCCCCCCCCCCCGCGGCACAGGCATTGTAACTGTCCGTGCCCGGCTTCACAGCCAGGTGCACACTGCGTGCTGTGATGGCCGGGTATTCTTCCAGGACCTGTGACGTGTCCCATAAGATTGCAGGGAGGGAGGGGGGGGGGTGAACTTCTTTGCGGCGCCAGGGGAGGAAGTGGGAGCTGGGTGACTGTTAAAACTGGGTACACCCCCAAAATGACATGCCAAACGTGGCATGTCAGGGGGTCACAAGTACTTAAGGCGGAAGTTCCATTTTTGGGTGGAACTCTGCTTTAAGCAAATAAGTCAAAATATGGGGATTTGGTCACACCATATGGCCACTACTGGGTCCTACACTATTCATAGAATGAAAGATCCTGCATCTCAACCATGGGATACATGGACCCTTCCTATAACTGGACAATGATTAGAAGTACTGGTGGGAAAAGGATGGGGTGCTCCATCCCAAGGGGTCTGGTCAGGACCCATATAACACAAATACTTGGGGGCACACCCTAACATTACATTAAAGATGGTGCCATACAAACAGAACAAAACATTATAGCGCACACATACAAAAATCCCGAAGGGATCGCTCAGGTGGGTTGGGACTAGGATCTGAACATGACTGAGCTCATACTTACACTACATCATTACAACACTAGCCAGTGTTAAAATTATATTAAGCCCTCATCCGCATTGAATGCAACTTCGTGTAACTTCATCTGAAATCAGGTGCGGCTTGGAAGGCATCAGTGCAGCTTCATGCACATATATCTATCCAAGTCGTACCTGAAATTGCCAAAAGTAGTGCAGGAACTACTTTTTCAAATTGATGGGGCACCGCAGAGTCGGTGTCGCACCGATTTGAACAGTGCCATTGCCAACAATAGGGACCTGTCAAATTGCATGACAAGTCACTCCGATGTAAACAGGGTATAAAAGCTATCTTTTTTTTTTTAAATAACAAACATGTTATACTTACCTGCTCTGTGCAATTGTTTTTTTACCGAGCAGCTCCAATCCTTTTCTTCTCGGGTGCCCCACCCGCGCTCCTGGCTCCTCCTTCCTGCTAAGTGCCCCCATAGCAAGCAACTTGCTATGGGGGCACCCGGGCAGGATTGTTCCTATGCCACTCCTCTGCATGACCATTCACACACAGAGTGTGTCTCTGCCCCGCCCCCACTCTCTCCTTATTGGCTCACTGGCTGTGATTGACAGTAGCGGGAACCAATGGCTCCCGGTGCTGTCTCTGCCAATCAGGAAGAAGAGACCTGGGGGAGTCGCTGCTCTTGTGCACATCGCTGGATTGAGGTCGTGCTCAGGTAAGTATTGGGGGGGGTGCACACTGAGGGATTTTTTACTTTCATGCATAGAATACATAAAGGTAGAAAACCTTGCTTTTACAACCACTTTAAAGTGTCACTAAAGGCAATTTTTTTTTTTTTTTTTTTGGATGGAGTGAAAAGGGTATTGAACACCAGTCAATTTTTATTTCTGTCTGTGCCATCATTAAGGAGATTCACCCTCTCTGTTTATGTGTCCTGTTTATCATTGAACATGAAAGTAAAAGAAAATTCCTATTGGGAGTGGTACACTAGTTCTGCTGACCCTGGTGACACATTGGAATTTCCTCTCACTTCCTTTTTGGCTATGGGACAAGAAGTGAAGGGAAATATCCACAATATAGCGCATAGTGAATAAATGTGTAATCAAAGACAAAGAAATTCATTGCTTGTACTTCAATCAGAAAAAGTAATAACAAAACATCAGCCAAATGGCCTGTGACGAACATAAAGTCAATGTGAATTATATATGTGAAGGATGTAGTGTCCCACTATAAAAATGTGGATGTGCTCCAGAGGGTGATGGAGTTCAAGTAGTTGGCAGAAGTTTGACTTCACAAAGAGGGGACACATCAGCTGGATGAGGCGATCATGGAAAAGATGGTGTGTAAAAAACTCTTACCAGATCCCGTGGATTCCCGTGTCAGCGACAGGGAATCGCATGAGCAGTCTGCCGCCAAGGGAGTGGAAAGGGACGTCCTGTCGCTCAAATCCTAAAAGCTGGACTCTGCATAGATCTCCGGAGGCCACCGGATAGGTCCTCACAGCAGACAGCCAAGATGCGGATCAGATAGGCAAAGACATCGCTTGTGGAGCTGAAGCAAACACTTGACCTCATTCGAAGAGTATGTGGAAAGAAAAAATGTGCCTCCACATAGTGCAGATAAAAAAGGGGTGTTTTTTATTTCTAAAAAAACTTTTAACAATAAAAACTTGATCATAATGAAATAAAAGAAGTGGGCAACATGGAGAATGGTGAATGAGCCCGACGCGTTTCGACCTAAGGGTCTTCAACAGGGGTATAGACCATCCACTCCAGGTTGCCTGTATTTATAAATAAAATATCTAAAAAGGACCAATTACAATGAATGCAAATCAAGCCTTTTCATTGGGTAAATGAAGTCACATGGTTATACTTGGAAAAGCTAGACAGGGAAGTAATTGCCCAATTCTATTGGACCTATACAATCATCTGATATTACCCTGCATAACTAATGCAAAGTGGAACTAATCCCTGGAGGCCCCAGAAATGACCAAAAAATCTAACAGCGAATAATGAATTGGCTATACAGTGAGACTTCCTGCTAAGGAAACCCCACTGCTGACAGTAGAAAGGGGCTCCGACAACAACGGTGTCAGAGGCCAATCCAAACTTAGAGGTTGTATGATAGATGGATCCAGCGGCCAATCCGCTAGCCGGCTAAGAATCCCGCCCAGATGTCAATCCACGTATCGAACAAGGGGGGGATGACGTCTGCCCAACGTCCCTCACCCACGTGGGCCAGGCGGCCAATCCGAAAACCGTCTTCAAGTCATGCTCCGACGGCCGCCCGATCCACATGTCAAACAGAGGGAAGTGAAATCGCGCCAAACAGCGTGCCAAACGTCCGACCCTCATCACCTGACCTGCAATGGGAGCCTCACAGGACCAGAAGGAGATAAGATCCCGCAGAGTGCGGAATATACCTCATATATTGAAGCTGCACATGTGAACTCAGAGTATATACAGCGGTCACATGACGAAAAATCTCAATGAAAGAGATAGTAAAAAGGCTAAATGACACAAAAAAACAAAAAAATGCACCTCGATTATAATAATCTGATGAAAATAAAAATGAATATGGAAATGAAAGTTAACATTAGAGATATATATATAAAAAATGTTGAGGAATATAAATAATAAGTGCCTGAATAAACTATTGGGACTGGATGTAAGGAATCTAGGACTGTGGTGAGAATTAGTATAACTGTGTGAGGAACTCTACATAATGACCGGCCTTAAAGTAGGGACGGATGATTAGGAAGAGAGACAAGGGGAAAAAACAAAAAGTGAATAATAAAATAGGTGAAAGAATATTTAAGATTGATTGATAAAAGAGTCGAGGTCCCACTCCACGTTCAACCCGAACAGGAAGTAGGACCTCAACTCATATATCCAGTAAGTCTCGAGGCGCGAAACGCCCCGAAGATGTGACTCTCCCCTCCAATGAGGGACAAACTTATCAATCACTTGAAATAAGTTCCCAGTAGGGTCTCTATTGTGGAACTCTAAATAGTGACGGGGTACCATATGTTTGCTTTTGCCCTTCTTAATCCCAGCCACATGCTCATTAACTCGGATGGAGAAAGTTCTAATCGTACGGCCCACATACCGTTTAAGGCAGGGACAGGTCACTAAATATATGATGTACTGTGAAGAGCAGGTAGTGAAATGCTTCATGTGATATATATGAGAGGTGACGGTGGATTTAAAGGTGGTACTTTTACGTCTCCCTCCAATATTATGGAAACACACTTTGCATTTACGGCAAGGGTAATAACCCTTCCATTCCTGAAAAAAGGAAACTTTCTTGGGGGGATCTATTATATTAGGAGCAATTTGTCCCTGAATGGACCGTGCACCTCTAAAAACGACAGCCGCTTGTTCCGGTAAAACAGAACCTAGAAGCCTGTCGTTTAGGAGTACTCTCCAATGTTTTTTTAAAATGGCCCTAATCTGTTTAGACTGGGTGGAATAAGTGGTAAAAAAAGACCATTTAAATTTTGGCTCTGAGGTGATTTTAGGGCATTCTATTAACCACTTCAGCCCCGGAAGGATTTACCCCCTTCCTGACCAGAGCACTTTTTACAATTTGGCACTGTGTCGCTTTAACTGCTAATTGCGCAGTCATGCAATGCTGTACCCAAACGAAAATTGGCGTCCTTTTCTTCCCACAAATAGAGCTTTCTTTTGATTGTATTTGATCACCTCTGCGGTTTTTATTTTTTGCGCTATAAACAGAAAAAGACCGAAAAATTTTGAAAAAAAATGGTATTTTCTACTTTTTTTTTTTTTTATAAAAAAAATCCAATAAACTCAATTTTAGTCATACATTTAGGCCAAAATGTATTCGGCCACATGTCTTTGGTAAAAAAAAATGTCAATAAGCGTATATTTATTGCTTTGCGCAAAAGTTATAGCGTCTACAAACTAGGGTACATTTTCTGGAATTTACACAGCTTTTAGTTTGTCATTTCTTAAGGTTTTCTTCTTCTCCTCATTTCTTTAGCTGCTTCTCCTGAGTACGGGGATACCACATGTTTAGGACTTTTTGGGAGCCTAGCCGCGTACGGGGCCCCGAAAACCAATCACCGCCTTCAGGATTTCTAAGGGCGTAAAGTTTTGATTTCACTCCTCACTACCTATCACAGTTTTGAAGGCCATAAAATGCCCAGATGGCACAACCCCCCCCCCCCCCCCAAATGACCCCATTTTGGAAAGTAGACACCCCAAGCTATTTGCTGAGAGGCATGTTGAGTCCATGGAATATTTTATATTTTGACACAAGTTGCGGGAAAGTGACAATTTTTTTTTTTTTTTGCACAAAGTTGTCAATAAATGATATATTGCTCAAACATGCCATGGGCATATGTGGAATTACACCCCAAAATACATTCTGCTGCTTCTCCTGAGTATGGGGATACCACATGTGTGGGACTTTTTGGGAGCCTAGCCGCGTACGGAACCCCGAAAACCAAGCACCGCCTTCAGGCTTTCTAAGGGCGTAAATTTTTTACTTCACTCCTCACTACCTATCACAGTTTTGAGGGCCATAAAATGCCAAGATAGCACAACCCCCCCCCCCCATAATGACCCCATTTTGGAAAGTAGACACCCCAAGCTATTTGCTGAGAGGCATGGTGAGTATTTTGCAGCTCTCATTTGTTTCTGAAAACGAAGAAAGACAAGAAAAAAATTTTTTTTTCTTTTTTCAATTTTCAAAACTTTGACAAAAAGTGAGGTCTGCAAAATACTCACTATACCTCTCAGCAAATAGCTTGGGGTGTCTACTATCCAAAATAGGGTAATTTGGGGGGGTTTTGTGCCACCTGGGCATTCCATGACCTCCAAAACTGTGATAGGCAGTGAAGAGTGAAATCAAAAATTTACGCCCTTAGAAAACCTGAAGGCGGTGCTTGGTTTTCAGGGCCCCGTACGCGGCTAGGCTCCCAAAAAGGCTCACACATGTGGTATCCCTGTACTCAGGAGAAGCAGCAGATTGTATTTTGGGGTGTAATTTCACATATTACCATGGCATATTTGAACAATATATCATTTAGTGACAACTTTGTTAAAAAAAAAAAAAATTGTCTTTTTCCCGCAACTTGTGTCTCAATATAAAATATTCCATGGACTCGACATGCCTCTCAGCAAATAGCTTGGGGTGTCTACTTTCCAAAATGGGGTCATTTGGGGGGTTTTGAACTGTCCGGGCATTTTATGCACAACATTTAGAAGCTTATGTCACACATCACCCACTCTTCTAACCACTTGAAGACAAAGCCCTTTCTGACACTTTTGATTACATGAAAAAATATTTTTTTTTTGCAAGAAAATTACTTTGAACCCCCAAACATTATATATTTTTTTAAAGCAAATGCCCTACAGATTAAAATGGTGGGTGTTTCATTTTTTTTTCACACAGTATTTGCGCAGCGATTTTTCAAACGCATTTTTTGGGGGAAAAACACACTTTTTTAAATTTTAATGCACTAAAACACACTATATTGCCCAAATGTTTGATGAAATAACAAAGATGATCTTAGGCCGAGTACATGGATACCAAACATGACATGCTTTAAAATTGCGCACAAACGTGCAGTGGCGAAAAACTAAATACAATTTTAAAATCGTTTAAAAGCCTTTACAGGTTACCACTTTAGATTTACAGAGGTCTACTGCTAAAATTACTGCCCTCTATCTGACCTTCGCGAAGATACCTCACATGCATGGTGCAATTGCTGTTTACATTTGACGCCAGACCGACGCTTGCGTTCGTCTTTGCGTGAGAGCAGGGGGGGACAGGGGTGCTTTTTTTTTTTTTTCTTTATTATATTTTTGCTTTTTTATCTTATCTTTAAACTGTTCCGTTCATTTTTTTTATCATTTTTATTGTTATCTCAGGGAATGTAAATATCCCCTATGATAGCAATAGGTAGTGACAGGTACTGGAGCCATTCTGGTCTCTGATCAGCTCTATGGTCAGCTGGCCGAATCACCGGCTGCATTCTCAGGTTCCCTGTTGGGACAGGAGAGCCAGAGAGAAAGGGAGCAAACGCTGTTGCTGTCAAGATAAATAAATCCGCTCTGCAGCTGAATGGTGTACCTGCTAAGCAAATGATGGTTAACAATAAAACAAAGTAACATTACAGTATAACAGTAAGACTTACCATACCTGCAAAGCAAATAAAAAAAAAAATAGTAAAAAATAAAACATTTAAACACAACCTGTGCCCACTGCTGCCCCCACGCTTCAGCATATATGCTGAAGTATGTAACTGTGGAGGTGAAATCACCTCCGACAGCGCTGGAGTCACGGCTTTATGTATCGTGGGAGCAAACGCTGTTTCTGTCAAGATAAATAAATCTGCTCTGCAGCTGAATGGCGTACCTGAAAACAAAGAAATGGTTACCAAACATGATAAAAACATAACAACAGTAAAACATTGCAGAATAGAATACAGTAAAAAAGAGCAGAACAATAGAGAATAGAGAGAGAGAACAATAAAACGACAAATATTTTTGGTTTTTATTATTTTATATTTTTTTGTGTTTTTTTTTTTTTTTTTACTTTTTTTTTGTAACTTTAACTTTTGTACCTGGTACCGGGTTTGGGTCTCTCAAAATGCGATGGCATCTTGGGAGACCCTGTGAAAGTGTGTTCTAGTCTGTGCGAGTGTTATACCCTACGCTAATACTCAACTAGTGTATGGTAGCGTTCAAAACATTCACCAATGCAAAGACCAGGATTGTCAGGACAGAAGGGACAATAATACCAGGTGTCACACCTAAATCCGCGCTTGCTGCAGACACAACATCTTTTTTGGGGCGTTCGTTGGGTAGGGGTACTCGGGAGGACATAAAGAAAATGCCTCTCAGGCAGCCGGCTTACTGCATTTGGTTGGGGAAGGTGAGGTGGAGCACCGTCTGGATACAGAAGGGCTCTGACGATCTCTTCCTGGAATTTAAGGAAGGATCCAGTCCGTCCTGAAGCTCTGTATAGCACATAAGCGTTCAGCAAAGCCAATTGAAATAAATAAACAGACACTTTTTTTGTACCAGCGTCTGGCCTTATGGGCAACTAGGTACTGCGCCAACAACTGGTTGTTGAGGTCCACCCCTCCCATATTTTGGTTATATTCGTGGACACAGAGGGGTTTCTCCACAACACCAGTCGCCATAGGAATTTGGACCGTCGTGTCTGCATGAAGGGAGGTAAGAATGAAAACATTCTTATTGTCCCTCCACTTCATAGCGAGCAAATTATTACACTGCAAGCAGGCTCTCTCCCCCAGCCTAAGACGGGAATCTACAAGCTGCTGGGGAAAGCCCCGGCGATTAGATCGCACGGTGCCGCATGCTCCAATCTGATGATCAAAAAGGTGACTAAAAAGTAGCACGCTCGTGTAATAATTGTCCACGTACAAGTGGTATCCCTTTCCGAATAAGGGTGACACTAAGTGCCCACACTATCTTGCCAGCACTTCCTATGTAGTCAGGGCAGTTTGTCGGCTCTACGTGACTATCTTTGCCCTCGTAAACCATAAAACTACATGTATAGCCTGTGGCCCTGTCACAATGCTTAGACATCTTGACCCCGTATCTGGCACGCTTGCTGGGAAGGTACTGTTTGAATGACAAGCGGCCAGAAAATTTAATCAGGGACTCATCAATGCAGACAACTTGATGGCGAGTAAACAAGTCTGCAAAACGTTGGTTGAAGTGGTTTACGAGGGGCCGAATTTTGTAGAGCTGATTGTATCCAGGGTCTCCACGAGGACGAAAGAGTTCATTGTCATTGAAGTGCATGAACCGCAAAATCTGCTCATATCGTGCCCTGGCCATGGAAGCAGAGAACACGGGCATATGGTAAATTGGGTCAGTGGACCAATATGACCGCAACTCACTCTTTTTAGTTATGCCCATGTTGAGGGAAAGGCCCAGAAGGATCTTAAATTCGGAGACCGTAATTGGTCTCCAATCTCTGGCAAGGGAGGACTGGGGAATAGTGGCGATGTGTTGACCAGCGTATAAATTGCTTTGGTCCACAATAGATCTATAGAGATCTTCGGTGAAAAACAGCGAATAAAAATCCAGTGGCGTAAAATCTACTGTTTCCACATGAATGCCGGGTTGGCCAGTGAATGGGGGAAGTACGGGTGCTGCAGAAGTGGTGGGTACCCAATTCGGATTGGCGAATGCAGCAGGAAGGGCACTATGGGCACGACGGGCCTATGTTCGTCCTCTTGGTGGCAGCGGGACACGACTTGTGCTTGCCACCTCGCCAGCTTGAACTGCACTTATGGGACTCGCCACGTCACCAATAGAGGTCGACCGATATATCGGCCGATATTTGGCGTTTTTTACTTAATCGGCATCGGCCGATTGTGCTGATAAAAAAGGCCTATTATAACTTCAGCCGTGACTTGCAAATGACTTCTGTAATAGAAGTTAATGCAAGTTTCCCTAAGTTATCTGTGGAGAGGATTCTCTTCTCCTCTGGGCAGCCTGCCAAGTCTGATAAAAAGAAACATTGTATCTCTTTCAGGTTCTTTTTATCAATAGACTGAACTCTGTGTGTAGAAGTTCTCAGTTTAACCATTTAAAGACTAAATCTTTTGTGACACTTGTTGCTTACAAGTCAAAATCCTGTATTTTCTGCTAGAAAATCACTTAGAACCCCCAAACATTATATATACCGTATTTATCGGCGTATAACACGCACTTTTTTCCCCTTAAAATCAGGGGAAAGTCGTGGGTGCGTGTTATACGCCGATTCCCGCTATCGCTATGTGAATGTCGGCGATTGCCGCCGACATTTACATAGCGAGTAGTTTCAAATATGGCGCCGCGGACTTCGGAGGGGCTCGGCAGTGCTGAACGAGCGCCGCCGAAATCACAGAGCCGAGATACACATAGTCGGGTGTATTCGGCTCTTTCCGGTGCCGCTCACTGTCACGCCCAGTCCCGCCATTGGACCTGTGTTATGTCCATCATAGGGCGGGACTGGGCGGGACTGTGAGCGGCGCCGGAAAGAGCCGAGAACCCTCGGCTATGTGTATCTCGGCGGCGTTCGTTCACTTCCGCCGGCGCCGAGTCTCTCCGAACTCCGCGGCGCCATATTTAAAACTACTCACATGTGTATGGCGGCGGCGGTGGCAGCGGCAGGAGGCATGGAGCATGGAGCATGGACACTAGGCTGCAGGGACAAGGCTGCATTGGGGACAAGGCTGCAGGGACAAGGCTGCATTGATAAGGCTGCACTGGGGACAAGGCTGCATTGATGAGGCTGCACTGGGGACAAGGCTGCACTGGGGACAAGGCTGCATTGATAAGGCTGCACTGGGGACAAGGCTGCATTGATAAGGCTGCACTGGGGACAAGGCTGCATTGACAAGGCTGCACTGGGGACAAGGCTGCACTGACGAGGCTGCACTGGGGACAAGGCTGCACTGAAAAGGCTGCAATGACACTAACAAGGCTGCAGATGAACACTGATGAGGCTGCATTGATGGGCATTTTAATGTAAGTTTCTTTTCCTTAAACTTCCCTCCTAAAAGTTTTTTTCCTTAAAATTCTCTCCTAAACTTGGGGTGCGTGTTATACGCCGATAAATACGGTATTTTTTTTTTAGCAGAGACCCTAGGGAATAAAATGGTGATTGTTGCAATATTTATGTCACACGGTATTTGCACAGCGGTCTTTCAAACGCAATTTAAAAAAAAAAAATACAGTAATGAATTAAAAAAAAAAACCTAAGCAGTAAAGTTAGCCCATTTTTTTTCGTCCAAAAGTTTTGATTACCTGTTTTTTTGTATTTATTATTTGATAGTTTGTTTTTTTTTCTAAATTATACGTACAAGTGAACTGATTGAAGGTTTGTTTTGTTTAATGTTGAAATGAAAAAAAATTTCTGTATTACTTAAGGCTGCTTTCACACTGGAGCAGGCATGCGTTGATGGTAAAACGCTGCTAGTTTTAGCGGCGCTTTACCGTCATTTTAGCGGGGCGCTTATAACCCAGCTAGCGGCCGAGGAAGGGGTTAATTGTGCCCCTGAAGCGCCACTGCCAAAACGCTTTGCAGGCGCTTCGGCTGTGGTGCGCATTCATTTCAATGGGCAGGAGTGGTGGAGCAGCGGTATACACCGCTCCAAAGATGCCGTTTGCAGGACTTTTTTTTACATCCTGCCAGCGCATCGCCTCAGTGTGAAAGCACTCGGGATATCACACTGAGACTGCATGGGAGCCGTTTTACAGGCACTTTACAGGTGCTATTTTTTAGCCCAAAAGCGCCTGAAAAACGCCCCAGTGTGAAAGGGGTCTAACTGTTAGATTTTATGAGATGAAGGGAAAAAAGAAAGGAAAAAAAAAAATCGGCCAAATATATCGGCCCAAAAAAATCGGCATCACATATCGGCCACCGCGATTTCTAAATATCGGCATCGGCCAGAGAAAAACCCATATCGGTCGACCTCTAGTCACCACGTGTTACTGCAGTGCTGGATGTAGGACCAGGGTGTACTAGGCCGCTGGTGCTTGCCAGTTCACCAGAAGGAATAGCGGCACTAGTACTTCTCTGCTCCATTCGAGAGCCCTGCGGTTCTTGCACTTCAAGGACAGAAGAAGAAGATTGGGGTCTGGTACGCCTGACCTTAGCAGGGACCACAACTCTGTCATGGAGCCTCTACAGATTCTGAGCCTGAATCTGACAGATGAGTGACTTCCTCTTCACTATCTGTCATGCTCAGAAACGTGTAGGCCTCTTCACTAGTGTACCTTCGATTTGCCATTTTGGGCTCTAAATTTAGGGGTACACTAGTGAGACTCACAGGCAAAAAAGCTCCTGACTGTTAGCGACTGATTCAAAACGCTACCAAAAAACTGTTAGCGATCGCAGGGATCAGGCCAGACTTTGCGAACGCTGCAGTTATGTGTGCTTAGTGTTTTGTAAGTGTCAGTGATCGATCGATACTGCACTTGGTTGGGCTGGGCTGGGCCGAGGGGCAAAACGCAGGTGCTAGCAGGTATCTGGGCTGATCCTGCTAACACTGCGTTTTTGGGAACCCTAAACTGCTGGGGACGCTAGTATAGATCTGATCAGATCAGATATCGATCCGTTCAGATACTACAGCACTAAGGGAGGTGTATGCTGCGTGCGTGGGTGTTAGCGGTACTAGCGCTAACCTGACGCTGCCTGGGGCGACGCAGACCTTATCTGACCCTAAAAACTTAACTTATATCACCGCCGGGCAATTAGGGGGTTAAACCTTTATAAGGTAATAAAGGGCGGGTGCCCTAAAACTATAATAAACTATAAAAAACAAACTAACTAACCAGCGTCACCCGTAACACTTATACGGTGATCGCTGGTGGAAGGGTTATAGGGCTGAAACAACTAATCGATTAATCGGCAACTAATCGATTATGAAAATAATCGATTACTATTTTCATAATCGATTAATCGGCCAGTAACATAATGGGGTTAAAAAAAACTGAAATGAGCCCTTTATAGTACAAAAAGAGCAAATAATCACTACTGTAATATTACTTTCACAGTTCTACAGTAAAAAAATTAACCCCTTACAGTAGTGAATGTCTGCTTTTTTTTTTTTTGTACTATAAAGGCTAATTTTTTTTTTTTTTAACCCCATTATTTTACTAAACGTCTTAGACCTGGTTCACATCTATGTGTGTTTTTTGGTGCTTTTTGCAGAAACGGACTACAGTTCATTTACATGGTTTCCTATGAGACATGTTCACATCTATGCTTTTTTCAGCCACTGCGTGATTGGAAAGGGTCAGGGACTTTTTTTAACGCAAAACTGTGCTTTTTTGGTTCAATATACTTCAATGGAGAAGTTGCAGAAAAGCATGTAATGCGTTTTTGCAGCAATTTGTGTTTTTTAATCTGCCCAACAACAAATTGGCCAAAAAAATGCAAAAACGCAAATTGCAGCAAAATCATGTGTGCAAAAATAAAAAAGCAGAAATAGATCACAAGCAAACTGCATAGGTGTGTACCAAGCCTTATGTTGGCCACACAGATCAATTTTCAGACGAGAATATTCATACGAAAAATCTTTATACATTCGCTGAATGAAAGATTGTTGTTTGAAATTTTCACTTGCTTTTAACATTTCTGTTTAAAATGAATGTAATTTCTGAATGAAAACCACATACACTGTCTGAAAATTCCTTTGACCAAGAAGTTTTCTATTTCCAAATTTTCCCATCACTGTGGTTGAAAATGAATGTCAATTTGACCTCACTAACAATTAGAAAATCGAAAACGAACGTTCTTAAAATTACATTTTTTTTGAAGGAAGACATTGTTTTTTTTTATACAAAAATTTGTTCTCCGAGTCTGATATTTACCAGATTTACTCTTTAATAGTATATACACAGTATATCTCTTCTGTCTGTTATTCTCAGAGTAGATTAGAGATTTTGCTCCCTAACCATATAGCTGGTTATTTATATTTACCACTGCATAGAGATATTTAAGAATAAATTGCTTTTTTTTAAAAAAAACTTTACATATTAGCTAAATTATACACCACACTTTTTTTTATGTTATTAACCGATTAATCGATTAATCGAAACAATAATCGGCCAACTAATCGATTATGAAAATAATCGTTAGTTGCAGCCCTAAAGGGTTAACTAGGGGGCAATCAGGGGGTTAAAACCTTTAGTAGGTGGGCGTGGCATGGACGGGAATGAGATAGGACGTGAGTGACCAGAGCTCCGCTTGTGGCAGATCCTTTACCCGATATCCTGAAGACCCGTATCAGTCATTTCTCCCGTACTCCCGCGAATCCGAAGCTGATACAGCCTGGAACATGTCTCCGCCAAAGAGGAACACAGCCGCCTCCTCTTCTCTAGACAGGTACCGAAGAACGGAACGCGACCATGAGGGACAAGATGGCGCCTCCTCATCAGAGCACGCAGCTCCCCAAGCTGACCAGGGGACGGCTGATACAGCCAAGGTGCTTGAGGCGATATCCCTATGCCAATCCACCCTCACAACGAAAATAGAAGAGGTTAAAGTGGACATATCTCTCATTAGGCATGACATGACCAAGCTCAGGGAAAGAGTTACAGAGACAGAGACCAGAATCGGCCGGGCGGAAGACACACTTTATCCCCTGCAACACTCCCAGGAAGATCTAAAGCGCCAAATTCAGATGCTGGCACAGAAGCATGACGATTTGGAAAATCGCGCCCGTAGATCCAACCTACGCTTTATTGGCCTCCCGGAGGGCTCAGAGGGACCAGATCCAGCCACTTTCCTTGAAAAACTCCTAATCTCCACGTATGGCAGAGAGGCCTTCTCTGGGACTTTCGTAGTTGAGCGGGCTCACCGTATGCCGGCGCGCCGCCCACCTGAAGGGGCCCCGCCGCGCACGTTTATCGCGAAGCTACTAAATTTCAGGGACCGAGACGCTGTACTACGCCTTGCCAGGCTAAAAGGTAATATCCCATTCCAGTCGGGTCATGTGTCGGCCTTTCCGGATTTCTCCGCCGAAGTACAGAAACAGAGGGCCCGGTTCCTGGATGTTAAAAAGCGCCTTAGAGCTCACCAATTGAAATATGCTATGCTTTACCCCGCCCGACTCCGCGTGGCTGGAGACGATCGTGCCTACTTCTTTGAGGACCCGGTGCAGGCATCGGAGTGGTTGGACCATCGCAATGCTGAACGGAACCGTCCGGCCCAGGACTGATCTCCAGGCAACGGTATGTAAAGTTATGACCCTGTGAAAGACTCCAACTGGTCGCATCCATATGTACTTTACCCTCGCCTAACTCTCTCCAAGATGTGGAGGCCTGGCAATGTCAGACGCAGTTACCTCACACTTGAAATCTATATCCGAATCCCAGGGTATGTTTGTGCTCAGGGAACTGCTCACTACATAATCTAGCGCCCGAAATAGTACCCATATTGCAGATATGCATAAACTATGGCCTACTGAAACCAGTACACAGATCACGGGACTTAACCTAGAGAACTGCTGGGCCCTGAACTTTTGAACTCTTCCACTTCAAGGAAATATATACATGGAGATGAACTGCACCCACGCGGCCCTTTCTCCTACTCCATAGGCAATTATGCCAACTCTTCACCCATGAAAAGGCAAGGAGAAGATCAGAAGATGCAACGCGATACACAGGGGGTAGCCTTTCACTCATGCAATATAATACAGGTTGATTACAATGTCTATATGCCACAACCGGAAGGGAGAACGTCTCTCATTCCCGGTAATAACCCAGTGTTTATTTGCCCTTACTAATAGGTTTGACCCTAAGCCGTGAGTGTAGCCGGATAGGTTCTCACTGTGGCTGCTAGGGGTGTTGTGCACTACCTTGGCTCATACAATTTGCAATATGTTCAAAGGTAGTGACACTAGTTATGGGGTTGATGTCCCAGCTAGGTTGGGGTGGCTGAGGACTGGGTGGGGGGTCGGGGAAATGTTTTTGTTGTTACTATTGCTTTTAAAGAACATGGACATTATTCTTATGCAACTCAAGGAACGTGAACATAGATTGCACCTAGCACTGATAAGATTTCACAATTTCAGATTTATTGTATTGAATGTATATGAACTTGCCCTGGGAAGTTGTCTTGCACCATTCCCACCACGCTATATGTCTGCTGGAGGATGACTGACATCAAGTTTCTGACTTGGAATGTCAGAGGAATCCGTGACAAGGTTAAGCGCACCGCAATTTTCGGATGCCTCAAATCGTATCGGGCAGACATTACGGTGCTGGTCGAGACGCACATCACAGGCCAACTTCAGTTGGCGATGAAGCGCCCGTGGATAGGCTGGGCGTATCACGCCACCCATTCTTCGTACTCTAGAGGAGTATCCATACTCATTGCCAAATCAGTTTCGTTTGGCATATTGTCGGTGCGGACTGACCCCCAGGGCAGGTTCATTTTTCTACAGTGTACAATATGTGGTTCGCAATACCTACTCATGGCCTTCTATATTCCCCCACCATACAACTCTAGCCTCCTTACTGAAGGTTTAACATACATGGCACAGTACCCAGCAACACCTGCTATCTGGTTGGGTGACTTTAACGAAGTTATGAACCCCTTATTAGACAGACTACGCGCGCAACAGGATAGCCTATCCCCGGACACCACTAGATTTGGGCGGCTGCTGCGTGACTTTTCTTTGACCGACGCGTGGCGCTACAGACATCCCCACACTCGAGCCTACTCATGCTTTTCGGCGACACACTCCTCTATGTCCCGAATAGACCTAATACTGCTCTCAGACACACTTATACCATCCCTCACAGAATCTGGGTATCACACTAGATCCCTTTCGGACCATGCCCCTTGCTGGGCCACCCTGCGCATTGCTCCCCCCGCGGGACCCCGCACCTGGCGGCTACACTCCTTTTGGCTCTCACTACTTGAGGACCAGGAGGACATTAGCTCAGAATGGCAATTCTATTTCAATACGAACCGTGACACTGCCCCTATGGATATGATATGGGAATCGTTTAAACTACATGTCCGTACAATTATCTCCCATCGTATTAACAGGCTAAAAACCACATCCAAAATCAAATTGACACAGGCCACCGAACAACTAGACATCGACACCAGAGAATTTAACCTAGACCCCACGCCCGCCAATGCATCCCTTCTTAAATTACGAACGAGAGTGCTAGACCAACTCCTCTTTGAAAAAGCCAACCAGAAGCTTCTCTTCTCTAAACAAAGGGTATTTGAACAGAGGGAACGGGCGGGCAAACTCCTGGCATATCTAGCAAGACAAGACACGAACCCCCCGGTGGTGGTCTCTCTAAAAGACCCCCAGGGCACAACAACATCTGACCCAGACACAGTGGCAAACATATTTCGTAGTTATTACGCTGATTTATATTCTTCCAAGGTCGGGGTTGCAGCGCAAGAGACCCAGGCTTTTCTCCAGAACATACCCCTCCCCAAACTGTCAGAGTCCCAGATGCAAGAAATGGAGGCCCCAATATCGTCTGATGAGATAGTAGCCGCGATAGCTTCGTTAGCCCCAGCTAAGGCCCCTGGGCGAGATGGTATTCCCCTAGATTTTTACGCTTCCTATTCCGAAGTCCTAGTGCCTGAACTATTAAAACTATACAACCATATCTTCGAGACTGGATCTCTTCCACAATCCCTTAGGCAAGCAGTAATTGTAGTGATTCCCAAACCTGGCAAGGACCCACAATACCCAGAGTCCTACCATCCAATCTCGCTCCTTCAGGCAGATATCAAGATTCTAGCCAAAATACTAGCTATCCGCCTAAACCGTATTATCCTATCCATAATCCATCCCGACCAAACGGGATTCATGCCTGGGAAAAATACAGCCATGAATCTCCGTAGGCTCTACATTAATATTCAAGCGGCACATGACACAGTCGGGGACAGAGCAGTGGTGGCACTAGATGCCGCCAAGGCTTTTGACTCCGTGGAGTGGGAGTACCTTTGGGAGTGCCTTAGGGGGTTCGGCTTTGGCCCCAACTTCACCAAGTGGGTCCAGTTATTGTACTTCTCACCAGAGGCCACTATACTTGTGAATGGGAGGACCTCGACACCTTTTCCACTACAACGTGGAACCAGACAGGGGTGTCCACTCTCCCCACTTCTTTATGCCTTGGCAGCTGAGCCTCTGGCTATATCCCTCAGGGAGCATCCAGACGTTCAGGGTCTTAGGGTGGGGAACCTGGTGGAGACGGTGAGTCTCTATGCAGACGACATGCTGCTGTACTTGCAGGACACAGGCCCGTCTCTCCAGGCTGCCCTACAGACCATCGAAGACTTTGGTAAACACTCAGGCTTGAGTATAAACTGGACCAAATCACAAATCATGCCACTGGACCCAACTGCACCTACACACCTTTCCGCATCCCTTCCTTTACAAAGAGTGGCGTCTTTCAAATATCTTGGTATACAGATCACCAGGAAGCCCCTAGAGTTTCTCCCCAATAATATTGAGCCACTACTCGCATATTTAAAACTGCGTACACAAGCTTGGGCAAAACTCCCACTGGGAATTATGGGTAGGATTAATCTATTCAAAATGGTGCTCCTTCCAAAATTCTTATATATAATGTGGAACTCGCCAGTTCTTATTCCTCTTAAAACCTTTAAAGTAATAGAACATATACTTAATTCATTTATTTGGGGAACCAGCCGACACAAGTTGGCGTGGCACACTCTGAAGAACCCGACCTCTTCGGGAGGGGCGGCCCTCCCAGACCTACATGCATATTGTATATCGGCACAACTTTCACACTTATACCATCTCCACAAAACTGACACCACTAGATATCAAACTTTGATTTGCAGGAAACCAAACTCAGCTGCTCACTCCCCCCTCCAGGTGATCTTCAGAGGCAGAGGCAACAGGGGGGGCTGGGCTGCTCGGAACCCCCTGCTGCATCAACACAAGAGCGTATGGGAGGGCGCACTCAAACTTGTCGGGGCGGATTTTTTCCACTCACATACACCATTATGGCACAATCCACAACTACCAGAACTGAAGCATTTGCCAGGAGCGACTACATGGGCTACTAAGGGTATAATATATCTGTTTCAGGTGATCTCCCCTCTGGGTGTAAGAAGCTTTCAATCGCTACAAGAAGAGTTTGAACTATCCCCACTCATGAAATTTAAATACATCCAATTAAGGCACGCCTTAAACACCCAATTTGCGACAGAATTCCCCAATATACAAATGCTACCTATGGTTGACGTAGTCATGGGTGAGGATCCCGAGAAATTAATTTCCACCCTATACACCATTATACGCACACGCACGGTAGCGAGGGTTGTTGACACAGCTAAGCTCAGATGGGAGGTAGATATTGGACCCATAGATGATTCGGACTGGGATGAGGTATTGGAAAATATTAAACAAGTCTCTCCTAAACTATCTGACCGTCTTACCCAACTGTACATAGTCCATAGATCTTACCTTACGCCGGCCAGACTAGCGAAATTTCGCCCAGACCAGAGTCCTGACTGCCCAAGGTGTGCAGACAGCCCTTGTTCTTTCTTCCACCTGCTCTGGTCCTGTCCACATATCCAGAGTTATTGGGCGCAAGTTATCAAATTCCTACACGACCAAATGGGTTCCCCAGTGCAGGTGGATCCCAAACTGTGCCTTCTGGGACTGCTCCCAGATGTCACAATCGAGAAATACCAAGCCACATTCTTACAGGAAACTCTTTTCTGTGCCAGAAAAGTAATCGCTCAATACTGGATGCGATCCCATGCTCCCTCAACTCAAAATTGGTTTGCTGAAATTAATAAATCACTGCCCAACAAAAAATTGCTTTATAAGCATAGAGGATGCCCAGGCAAATATAATAGAGTGTGGGATAAATGGCTTGAGGCTAGTGAGACTTGCACGGAATAGCTTGATGTGGGCGTGTTACAGGGGTATAGTGCAAGTATGCTATTCTATATTGGTTGTAATACTTTCATATTCCAATGTACGCTATGATATCGTAATAGGATCAGTAAATGTGATTGCAGCCCCTATGTCAGGTTAAAGTATGGAATATATTATGCTAATGACAATTCTTAGACACATTGTGAACACATCTTTGTTTATTCTGCAATACATTTCACGTCTGTAACTGTATGTTGTACAAGATATCTATGTCTGCCATGAATACGAATAAACATGTTCTTTCTTTAAAAAAAAAAAAAAAAAAAAAAAAACCTTTAGTAGGTAGTATATGGGGGTCCCTGTCGCTATGAAACACTGACAGCGAACCTATATACTTACCTCCCTAACGAGCGTCACCTGTGTCACTAATACAGCGATCAGAAAAACGATCGCTTAGTGACACTGTCGACGGGGGGTGATCAAGGGGTTAACCTTTATTAGGGGGGGTTAGGGGGGTACCCTGGACCTAAAGGGGGTACCCCAGACCTAAAGGGGGCTAACCCTAACTGCCCTAACACTTATAACTGTCACAAACTGACACCAATGCAAAAAAAAAACTGCTATTGGTGTCACTGTGACAGGGGGTACAGGGGGGTGATTGGGGGGGTGACTGGGGTGTGAAAAGTGTGCCTGCGTGTTCTACTGTTAGTGTAGTGTTGTGCACTGGTTTTGAAACCAGAAATAATTATGCCTGGTGGCAAATTTTAACAACTGCATAATGAAGTTGCGTTGTAAAGAAGGAAGTTTATTATTTCTGGATAGATGGTTCAAACCCAAACCATGTGGTATGCACGTGTATAGTGCCGCCACGTCGGCTGTAACCAGAAGCATACCTTCATGAAATAGAACTGGCTCTAGTAATTTTATAGTATCCCTAGTGTCTTTGAGATATGAAGGGGTAGAACGGACTAACGGCTGCAAATAGAAGTCCACGTATTTGCCAATGTGAGCCGTAACCGAAAGAATCTCACTGATGATGGGTCGGCCAGGGGGATTAACGGGGTCCTTATGGAGTTTGGGGAGATAGTATATGGTGGGAATGCGTGGAACCTGAGGAACTAAGAAACATACACGTGTTATACACATGGTTTGGGTTTCGATGTGTTTGAGAACCATCTATCCAGAAATAATAAACTTCCTTCTTTACAATGCAACTTCATTATGCAGTTGTTAAAATTTGCCACCAGGCATAATTATTTCTGGTTTCAAAACCAGTTTTTTCTACAGAAGAGGGGCGTGGCTATGGGGGCTAAATTTGCCCCCAGCCTCGCCATACCTTTTCATGACCCAGTGGGAGGAGGATGTCGTCTATGCGGCACAGAGACCTGAGTTGATACTCTGGGTCCGTTACATAGACGACATCCTCTTCCTATGGGATGGTGATTGGGTATCGTTGGATAATTTCATGGTCACACTTAACACCAATGACAGGGGGATATCTTTGAACTATGAGGCCAGCTCCACTATGGTACACTTTTTAGATTTAGAAATTTTCGTAGTGGAACAGCATTTAGACTTCCGTACTTATTTTAAAGCCACCGACAGGAATGGATTCATTCCGGTCGACAGTTGCCATCGGGACCAGTGGCTCAAGTCTGTGCCCCGGAGCCAATTTTTAAGACTGCAGCGCAACTGTACTAGAACCTCTGACTTTTTATTACAATCACAGGTCCTTAGAGACCGGTTCCTTGAAAAGGGCTATGATCCTGACCTTCTTGATGGGGAAATAAATAGGGCACTATCCACGGAAAGAAGTTCTACTTTAATAGAATGCCCTAAAATCACCTCAGAGCCCAAATTTAAATGGTCTTTTTTTACCACTTATTCCACCCAGTCTAAACAGATTAGGGCCATTTTAAAAAAACATTGGAGAGTACTCCTAAATGACAGGCTTTTAGGTTCTGTTTTACCGGAACAATCGGCTGTCGTTTTTAGAGGTGCACGGTCCATTCAGGGACAAATTGCTTCTAATATAATAGATCCCCCCAAGAAAGTTTCCTTTTTTCAGGAATGGAAGGGTCATTACCCTTGCCGTAAATGCAAAGTGTGTTTCCATAATATTGGAGGGAGACGTAAAAGTACCACCTTTAAATCCACCGTCACCTCTCATATATATCACATGAAGCATTTCACTACCTGCTCTTCACAGTACATCGTATATTTAGTGACCTGTGCCTGCCTTAAACAGTATGTGGGCTGTACGATTAGAACTTTCTCCATCCGAGTTAATGAGCTTGTGGCTGGGATTAAGAAGGGCAAAAGCAAACATATGGTACCCCGTCACTATTTAGAGTGCCACAATAGAGACCCTACTGGGAACTTATTTCAAGTGATTGATAAGTTTGTCCCTCATTGGAGGGGAGAGTCATGTCTTCGGGGCGTTTCGCGCCTCGAGACTTACTGGATATATGAGTTGAGGTCCTACTTCCCGTTCGGGTTGAGCGTGGAGTGGGACCTCGACTCTTTTATCAATCAATCTTAAATATTCTTTCACATATTTTATTATTCACTTTTTATTTGTTTTTTCCCCTTGTCTCTCTTCCTAATCATCCGTCCCTACTTTAAGGCCGGTCATTATGTAGAGTTCCTCACACAGTTATACTAATTCTCACCACAGTCCTAGATTCCTTACATCCAGTCCCAATAGTTTATTCAGGCACTTATAATTTATATTCCTCAACATTTTTTATATATATATCTAATGTTAACTTTCATTTCCATATTCATTTTTATTTTCATCAGATTATTATGATCGAGGTGCTTTTTTTTTTTTTTTTTTTTTTTTTCCTTTTTTTTGTTTTTTTTGTGTCATTTAGCCTTTTTACTATCTCTTTCATTGAGATTTTTCGTCATGTGTCCGCTGTATATACTCTGAGTTCACATGTGCAGCTTCAATATATGAGGTATATTCCGCACTCTGCGGGATCTTATCTCCTTCTGGTCCTGTGAGGCTCCCATTGCAGGTCAGGTGACGAGGGTCGGATGTTTGGCGTGCTGTTTGGCGCAACGTCACTTCCCTCTGTTTGGCGCAACGTCACTTCCCTCTGTTTGACATGTGGATCGGGCGGCCGTCGGAGCACGACTTCCAGCCAGTTTTCTGATTGGTCGCCTGGCCCACGTGGGTGAGGGACATTGGGCACGCCTCCGGGCGTGGCGTCATCCCCCCCTTGTTCGATACGTGGATTGACGTCTGGGCGGGATTCTTAGCCAGCTAGCGGATTGGCCGCTGGATCCATCTATCATACCACCTCTAAGTTTGGATTGGCCTCTGACACCGTTGTTGTCGGAGGCCACTTCCTACTGTCAGCAGTGGGTTTTCCTTAGCAGGAAGTCTCACTGTATAGCCAATTCATTATTCGCTGTTAGATTTTTTGGTCATTTCTGGGGCCTCCAGGGATTAGTTCCACTTTGCATTAGTTATGCAGGGTAATATCAGATGATTATATAGGTCCAATCGAATTGGGCAATTACTTCCCTGTCTAGCTTTTCCAAGTATAACCATGTGACTTCATTTACCCAATGAAAAGGCTTCCAATCGAAACGAGTCGGGCTCATTCACCATTCTCAATGTTGCCCACTTTTTTTAATTCATTGTGATCACGTTTTTATTGTTAAAAGTTTTTTTAGAAATAAAAAACACCCCTTTTTTATCTGCACTATGTGGAGGCACATTTTTTCTTTCCACATACTCTTCGAATGAGGTCAAGTGTTTGCTTCAGCTCCACAAGCGATGTCTTTGCCTATTTGATCCGCATCTTGGTTGTCTGCTGTGAGGACCTATCCGGTGGCCTCCGGAGATCTATGCAGAGTCCAGGTCAGAGGATTTGAGCGACAGGACGTCCCTTTCCACGCCCTTGGCGGCAGACTGTTCATGTTATTCCCTGTCGCTGACACGGGAATCCATGGGATCTGGTAAGAGTTTTTTACACACCATCTTTTCCATGATCGCCTCATCCAGCTGATGTGTCCCCTCTTTGTGAAGTCAAACTTCTGCCAACTACTTGAACTCCATCACCCTCTGGAGCACATCCACATTTTTATAGTGGGACACTACATCCTTCACATATATAATTCACATTGACTTTGTTCGTCACAGGCCATTTGGCTGATGTTTTATTATTACTTTTTCTGATTGAAGTACAAGCAATGAATTTCTTTGTCTTTGATCACACATTTATTCACTATACGCTACATTTTTATTTTATTTAATTTTTCATTGTTTTTGTCAGATTGTATGTAGCTGCTTCCTTTGTTTTCACTAGTTAGCGCAGTGTTTCCCTCGCACCTTTCCAAATATCCACAATAGGCCACAGACAAAAATAAAACTTGACACCCTCCCTTACCCGGTCATTGGTCTTTATTGGCTCTCTCTTCCTATTTAGGATGACTGGTCTTGTCAATGCCTCCCCCCTTTCCATAACGAGATGGAGAAAACACAGGTGTCACATATGCAACATCATTCTCCTTTCTGATCCGACTCAGCTACAGTTTAGGGTCCCCTGCTGAGATGGAACAGAGGGAGCCCATGTGAAAGGGGCCTTATGGGCAAAAGTTTTATATATATATATATATATATATATATATATATATATATATGTATATATGTGTGTATATATGTATATATATATATATATATGTAAATGTTAGTGTTAAAGCGGAACTCCAGCCAAAAGGGTAAGTTCTGCTTTATGGCCAACCCCCCACCTCTTTCGGGAAGGGTACCTGATTTTGACAGATACCCGGGTACCACTTGGGCTCTGAACGCCTAGGCGAATGGAGCAGAAGTATTCCCCCCCTCCCTCCTTGCAGTCTTCTGGGACAGGTCACAGGTCCCAGATGACTAGGGGACCATTCACAATGTGCAGTGCAGTGGGCACTCAGCTGTGAAAACGCAAGCTGTCACAGCCGGGTACCCACAGTAAAGATGCCGGGAACTGGAAAGCTGATGACGAACTAGCCCGGGTGATGACGGCGCTGGATCCTGGGACAGGTGAGTGGCTGTTTATCAAAAGTCAGCAGCTACAGTTTTTGTAAATGCTGACTTTAAATTTTTACTCAGGAGACTGGAGTTACTCTTTCTTCATTCAGGCATTAGATTAGCAGTAATGGCAGACTTGTATGTGCTTTATTCTTAGATTAGGGCATTTTTGGTCCCATAGACTTCAATGAAAGCGCCTGAAAATTAGCGTTTGTAACCCTAATTAACCATCTCTTCTTCCTTTTCCTCCTCCTAGCAATTCGCTTTTGATTGGCTAAAATAAAAATGCTTAAAGCGGTTGTATACCCGCTGTCATTTTTTTTTTTTTTTTTTACACCTGCAAGGGAAAAGGCATAATGAGCTAGTATGCACCGCATACTAGCTCATTATGAGATACTTACCTTAGAACGAGGCGCCGGCATCTCACCTGGTCCACGCCGAGGGAGCCGACATCTCCCCTCGGCGTGTCTTCCGGGTATCGCGGCTCCGGCGCTGTGAGTGGCCGGAGCCGCGATGTCGTCACTCCCGCGCATGCGCGCGGGAGACTTCTGCCCGGCAAGCTCCGGAGTTTGCCGGGCTGTCAGCCGAGAGTCCCCTGTGCGCATGCGCCGCTGCAGTTAGTGGCTCATTGCGAGGGGAATATCTCCTAAACCTTACAGGTTTAGGAGATATTTTTTTTACCTACAGGTAAGCCTTATTATAGGCTTACCTGTAGGTAAAAGTTACAAATATAGGTATACAACCGCTTTAAGCCGAGTCTGCATATGCCTGCAGTGCTTTTTGCAGGTTTTTTTTACTGCAATTTTGCAGCGATTTGTGTCTTTTTTTTTTTCATGCTTTTTTTTTAAGACAAATTTGTCGTTGGGCAGATTTAAAAGTGCAAAATGCGTGGAGGAATCACTGTAAAGACGCACTACATGCTTTTTTGCAGCTTCTCCATTGTAGTCTATTTAACCAAAAAAGCAGAATTTTTCTTTAAAAAAAGTCCCTGGCCCTTTCCAAAATTGCACAGGCACAAAAATGCATTGATGTGAATGTGTTCCATAGGAACCCATGTTAAAAATATTGTCCTGCGTTTCTGCAAAAAGCACCAAAAAATGCATTGGTGTGAATGAAGCCTAATGCACTGTGTGACTGCTGCCTTAGTGTGTGATTTATCATAGAGGGATTTTGTGCTGTAATACTGGCTGTAGGTTTCATCATCTCACTGGACATAGTCTATTATTGTTCAGAGCTTTGCTGTGATGCTTCCTCCATGCAGAGGTAGTAATTACCGTAGCTATTCTGGGCAGGTTTATGGAAGTGTAAGAGGAACTGTATAATTCTCTCCTATACCACTTCTGCTGGGTGTGTTCAACTGTAAACTTGTCAAAGGTTCAGTTATACCGAGATAGGAGTGAATGCAGTGTTTAGTTCATTAAACTTCAGACTAATGCAGGTTTGAGGGGTAATCGGGATGGTAGGTCAGGTCATTCTTCACAATTACATATTGAGCTGTGCAAACGTATTAATAAGATCAGTGACAAATTTAAAAAGGAACTCCGGGCAAACCACTTTATATACACAGGTAAAATATACATGATCTTGTTGTCATTGTAGGCATTTGTATAGCACTGACCATTTAAGCATTGCTTTACATAGAGTGCAATCACATCAGTCCCTGTCCTCAAGGAGCTTACAATCTAATGTCCCTATCTTGCATGCTTACATATACTAGGGACAATTTATACAGGAGCCAGTTAACCTACCAGCCTGTCTGGAGGGAAACCCACGCAAGCACAGGGAGAAAATGCAAACTCCATGCCAACGGTGTTCTGAATGGGATTCAAACCAAGGACACCAGCGTTGCATTAGTATTAACCACTGTGCAGTCATATGCTTACTGGTTTACTTGTCAAAGAATTTTTAATTCTGGTCAGCCACTCTTGTGCTGTATACTTCTGCCACACTGCACAACCAGGTAAGGGACCCACCTATTTGATTGTGCAATGCAGCTTCTGTTTTACCTGACCATCTGCTTACTGAATAGCGACATCTGTACTGTAAGTATAAAGCTGTACATTTAAACCTAGAGGAGCCAGTGCCAGTTCTTGTCCTTTCACTGATGCTTCTATTGATAATGGCTGAGCAAAATTATGATTGCTTATGCGGCTAATACAATAGATCTGTATGTTTTTGAACAGTTGTTTTTAGGGAGTTCCGCTTTAAGTCCAGCTTGAGCTTTTTAGGTTGGGCTTCTCCTCTGGGTCACAGGAATGCAATTCGTTTTGCACTCCTGTGACCTCACTGCCATCAGTCGAGGCAGCGCGTCACCCCGTCTTCCCAAGTCTGGATCCACCAGCTGCTTTGATGGCAGGCTCAGCGAGCCGATAAGGCGACCGTTCCCCGCCCCTCCAAAGCTCAGCGCTCCAATGAGCGTGGAGAAGCAGAGAGGAGAGACACTGACTGACAGGCAGCAGCTCTCCTCTCGGGGATCTGTGAAAAACGAGCCATCGGCGATGTTCAGTGGCTCGGTTCTCAGTGCAGAGATGCCAGGGGACAGCTGCAGCATCAGTCTGATGCTGCATCCACAAAGGTAAGTATGAATCAAAAATAAAAACCATACGTCTCTTAATAACTGCATTGTAATTTAAAAATAAAATGATGCATGTTTTACACACATACTTGCACAATATATTTCAGATGGTACAGTAAATTGCTTTTTGTCTGTGGGTACCTGCACTCAAGAGGCACTGTAAAGTAAAGTTATTAACCAGTTGCCAACCGCCGCACACAGATGTACGTCGGCAGAGCGGCACGGGCAGGCAAAAGGGCTTACCTGTACGTCCCTGCCTGCCCGCGGGTGGGGGGTCCGATCGGACCCCCCCCTGGTGCCTGCGGCGGTCGGCAAATCTTCCCCGGCGATCGGTGGTGAGGGGGAGGCCATCCATTCGTAGCCCCCCCCCTCGCGATCGCTCCCAGCCAATGGGATCATTTCCCTGCCTCTGTATTGTACACAGAGGCAGAGGAAATTATGTCATCTCTCCTCGGCTCAGTATTTTCCGTTCCGGGCCGAGGAGAGAAGACTGGAATGTAAGTGCACAAACACAACAGAACACAGTAGAACATGCCAGGCATACAAAACACCCCGATTTCCCCCCCCCCCCCCCCCCCCGATCACCCCCGATCCCCCCCCAATCACCCCCCCCCTGTCACAAACTGACACCAAGCAGGTTTTTTTTTTTTTTTTTTTTCCCTGATTACTGCATAGTGTCAGTTTGTGACAGTTACAGTGTTGGGACAGTTAGTATTACCCCCCTTTAGGTCTAGGGTACCCCACTAACCCCCCCTAATAAAGTTTTAACCCCTTGATCACCCCCCGTCACCAGTGTCACTAAGCGATCATTTTTCTGATCGCTGTATTAGTGTCACTGGTGACGCTAGTTAGGGACGTAAATATTTAGGTTCGCCGCCAGCGTTTTATAGCGACAGGGACCCCCATATACTACCTAAAAAATGTTTTAACCCCTTGATTGCCCCCTAGTTAACCCTTTCACCACTGATCACCGTATAACCATTATGGGTGACGCTGGTTAGTTCGTTTATTTTTTATAGTGTCAGGGCACCCGCCGTTTATTACCGAATAAAGGTTTAGCCCCCTGATCGCCCGGCGGTGATATGCGTCGCCCCAGGCAGCGTCAGATTAGCGCCAGTACCGCTAACACCCACGCACGCATCATACGCCTCCCTTAGTGGTATAGTATCTGTACGGATCAATATCTGATCCAATCAGATCTATACTAGCATCCCCAGCAGTTTAGGGTTCCCAAAAACGCAGTGTTAGCGGGATCAGCCCAGATACCTGCTAGCACCTGCGTTTTGCCCCTCCGTCCAGCCCACCCAAGTGCAGTATCGATCGATCACTGTCACTTACAAAACACTAAACGCATAACTGAAGCGTTCAGAGTCAGGCCTGATCCCTGCGATCGCTAACAGTTTTCTTGGTAGCGTTTTGGTGAACTGGCAAGCACCAGCCCCAGGCAGCGTCAGATTAGCGCCAGTACCGCTAACACCCACGCACGCACCGTACACCTCCCTTAGTGGTATAGTATCTGAACGGATCAATATCTGATCCGATCAGATCTATACTAGCGTCCCCAGCAGTTTAGGGTTCCCAAAAACGCAGTGTTAGCGGGATCAGCCCAGATACCTGCTAGCACCTGCGTTTTGCCCCTCCGCCCGGCCCAGCCCAGCCCACCCAAGTGCAGTATCGATCGATCACTGTCACTTACAAAACACTAAACACATAACTGCAGCGTTCGCAGAGTCAGGCCTGATCCTGCGATCGCTAACAGTTTTTTTGGTAGCGTTTTGGTGAACTGGCAAGCACCAGCGGCCTAGTACACCCCGGTCGTAGTCAAACCAGCACTGCAGTAACACTTGGTGACGTGGCGAGTCCCATAAGTGCAGTTCAAGCTGGTGAGGTGGCAAGCACAAGTAGTGTCCCGCTGCCACCAAAAAGACAAACACAGGCCCGTCGTGCCCATAGTGCCCTTCCTGCTGCATTCGCCAATCCTAATTGGGAACCCACCACTTCTGCAGCGCCCGTACTTCCCCCATTCACATCCCCAACCAAATGCAGTCGGCTGCATGAGAGGCATTTTCTTTATGTCCTCCCGAGTACCCCTACCCAGCGAACCCCCCCAAAAAAGATGTTGTGTCTGCAGCTAGCGCGGATATAGGCGTGACACCCGCTATTATTGTCCCTCCTGTCCTGACAATCCTGGTCTTTGCATTGGTGAATGTTTTGAACGCTACCATTCACTAGTTGAGTATTAGCGTAGGGTACAGCATTCCACAGACTAGGCACACTTTCACAGGGTCTCCCAAGATGCCATCGCATTTTGAGAGACCCGAACCTGGAACCGGTTACAGTTATAAAAGTTACAGTTACAAAAAAAAGTGTAAAAAAAAAAAAACACATACAAAAATATAAAATAAAAAAAAATAGTTGTCGTTTTATTGTTCTCTCTCTCTCTATTCTCTCTATTGTTCTGCTCTTTTTTTACTGTATTCTATTCTGCAATGTTTTATTGTTGTTATGTTTTATCATGTTTGCTTTTCAGGTATGCAATTTTTTATACTTTACCGTTTACTGTGCTTTATTGTTAACCATTTTTTTGTCTTCAGGTACGCCATTCACGACTTTGAGTGGTTATACCAGAAGGATGCCTGCAGGTTTAGGTATCATCTTGGTATCATTCTTTTCAGCCAGCGGTCGGCTTTCATGTAAAAGCAATCCTAGTGGCTAATTAGCCTCTAGACTGCTTTTACAAGCCGTGGGAGGGAATGCCCCCCCCCCCAACGTCTTCCGTGTTTTTCTCTGGCTCTCCTGTCTCAATAGGGAACCTGAAAATGCAGCCGGTGATTCAGCCAGCTGACCATAGAGCTGATCAGAGACCAGAGTGGCTCCAAACATCTCTATGGCCTAAGAAACCGGAAGCTACGAGCATTTTATGACTTAGATTTCGCCGGATGTAAACAGCGCCATTGGGAAATTGGGAAAGCATTTTATCACACCGATCTTGGTGTGGTCTGATGCTTTGAGGGCAGAGGAGAAATCTAGGGTCTAATAGACCCCAATTTTTTCAAAAAAGAGTACCTGTCACTACCTATTGCTATGATAGGGGATATTTACATTCCCTGAGATAACAATAAAAATGATTAAAAAAAAAAAAAAAAATGAAAGGAACAGTTTAAAAATAAGATAAAAAAAAATAAGAATAAGAAAGAAAAAAAAAAAAAAAAAAACACCCCTGTCCCCCCTGCTCTCGCGCTAAGGCGAACGCAAGTGTCGGTCTGGCGTCAAATGTAAACAGCAATTGCACCATGCATGTGAGGTATCACCGCGAACGTCAGATCGAGGGCAGTAATTTTAGCAGTAGACCTCCTCTGTAAATCTAAAGTGGTAACCTGTAAAGGCTTTTAAAGGCTTTTAAAAATGTATTTAGTTTGTCGCCACTGCACGTTTGTGCGCAATTTTAAAGCATGTCATGTTTGGTATCCATGTACTCGGCCTAAGATCATCTTTTTTATTTCATCAAACATTTGGGCAATATAGTGTGTTTTAGTGCATTAAAATTTAAAAAAGTGTGTTTTTTCCCCAAAAAATGCGTTTGAAAAATCGCTGCGCAAATACTGTGTGAAAAAAAAAAAATGAAACACTCACCATTTTAATCTGTAGGGCATTTGCTTTAAAAAAATATATAATGTTTGGGGGTTCAAAGTAATTTTCTTGCAAAAAAAAAATATTTTTTTATGTAATCAAAAAGTGTCAGAAAGGGTTTTGTCTTCAAGTGGTTAGAAGAGTGGGTGATGTGTGACATAAGCTTCTAAATGTTGTGCATAAAATGCCAGGACAGTTCAAAACCCCTCCAAATGACCCATTTTGGAAAGTAGACACCCCAAGCTATTTGCTGAGAGGCATGTCGAGTCCATGGAATATTTTATATTGTGACACAAGTTGCGGGAAAGAGACAATATTTTATTTTTTTTATTTTTTTTTTGCACAAAGTTGTCACTAAATGATATATTGCTCAAACATGCCATGGGAATATGTGAAATTACACCCCAAAATACATTCTGTTGCTTCTCCTGAGTATGGGGATACCACATGTGTGGGACTTTTTGGGAGCCTAGCCGCGTACGGGACCCCGAAAACCAAGCACCGCCTTCAGGCTTTCTAAGGCCGTAAATTTTTGATTTCACTCTTCACTGCCTATCACAGTTTCGGAGGCCATGGAATGCCCAGGTGGCAAAAAAAACCCCTCAAATGACCCCATTTTGGAAAGTAAACACCCCAAGCTATTTGCTGAGAGGTATAGTGAGTATTTTGCAGACCTCACTTTTTGTCACAAAGTTTTGAAAATGGAAAAAAGAAAAAAAAATTTTTTTTTTCTCGTCTTTCTTTATTTTCAAAAACAAATGAGAGCTGCAAAATACTCACCATGCCTCTCAGCAAATAGCTTGGGGTGTCTACTTTCCAAAATGGGGTCATTTGGGGGGGGGTTTTATGCCATCTGGGCATTTTATGGCCTTCAAAACTGTGATAGGTAGTGAGGAGTAAAATCAAAAATGTACGCCCTTAGAAATCCTGAAGGCGGTGATTGGTTTTCGCGGCCCCGTACGTGGCTAGGCTCCCAAAAAGTCCCACACATGTGGTATCCCCATACTCAGGAGAAGCAGCTGAATGTATTTTGGGGTGCAATTCCACATATGCCCATGGCCTGTGTGAGCAATATATCATTTAGTGACAACTTTTTGTAATTTTTTTTTTTTTTTTTTTTTTAGTCATTATTCAATCACTTGGGACAAAAAAAATGAATATTCAATGGGCTCAACATGCCTCTCAGCAATTTCCTTGGGGTGTCTACTTTCCAAAATGGGGTAATTTGTGGGGGTTTTGTACTGCCCTGCCATTTTAGCACCTCAAGAAACGACATAGGCAGTCATAAATTAAAGGCTGTGTAAATTCCAGAAAATGTACCCTAGTTTGTAGGCGCTATAACTTTTGCGCAAACCAATAAATATACACTTATTGACATTTTTTTTACCAAAGACATGTGGCCGAATACATTTTGGCCTAAATGTATGACTAAAATGGAGTTTATTGGATTTTTTTTAGAACAAAAAGTAGAAAATATCATTTTTTTTCAAAATTTTCGGTCTTTTTCCGTGTATAGCGCAAAAAATAAATACGGCAGAGGTGATCAAATACCATCAAAAGAAAGCTCTATTTGTGGGAAGAAAAGGACGCAAATTTCGTTTGGGTACAGCATTGCATGACCGCACAATTAGCAGTTAAAGCGACGCAGTGCCAAATTGTAAAAAGTGCTCTGGTCAGGAAGGGGGTAAATCCTTCCGGGGCTGAAGTGGTTAAAGAACATGACCCACTCTTTATATCAGACATAACAGAATCACAAGCTCTTTAGCATGGTATTGGTGTGGCAATCAGTATGGCATGATGTGCCATAACATTATGTGATAACTAGTTGTGTGTGTGTGCATCATGTGTTCTAAACAAATAGTACATATGTTTATAAACGGTGGACTGGTATTTCCCCAGCGCTTTTATCCCTTTAAACCTCTGTGTACCGAGCCAAAATGACTGGCTCAGTACCTTGGCTGCTGTTTACATTGTTGATCACTCCCCTTCTTACAACAGAGGAAGGAGAGGAATTCTAGTTATGAATAGGAAATTAATGTATTTGCATCAGCTGTTGAACGATTCATTAATTTTCAAAATGTTATTTTTTTAACCCTATCAAATCAGAAGGTACTAGACTGGGATGTACCAGATGGTTTATATGCTTCTGGTAGAGGTATCCCGAAAATACATATGTTTTGCTAAATTTAGAACCAGAACCCAGTACAAACACTCTTATTTGCCTCAACCAAACAGGTTCTTGTTAGAGCGGGGTGGTTGTCCACTCCCATAGTTACCCAAGAGAAACAGAAAATGAAACCTCTTTCAATTAAATCTATTGAAATTGAAAAAGAAAATGAGCTGTTTTTTCTTACTAATCCCTAAAGACTTTGCTTCTAAACGTCAGCAGACCTTGAGACCCTGGATCCAATTATTATCTTCCATCTGACTTTGACCACAAATTGTGGGCCTCTTTAGGGAGTAGCCACGGGCTCTAAAGTTTCTGAAGCAGGGCCTATCTCCAGTGCCATTTCTCCTCTCCCCACCTATCCCTGGCACCCATACTGGAATTATCTAAGGGTCCCTTTCTCCATCTCCTTATCTAACTTTTATTTCTCTTTTTAATGTTTCTACTACTGTCTGTCCGACGTACAGCCCAATACAAAATCTCTCACCCTCCTCATCCTTCACCTGTGACTACTAAAACCGATGCCTTAGGTTTAGGTATTATTGAAAAGAGAACTTTTGTAAAAAGTGGTTATTAATGCCACCAGAAAATTCCCTGTCTCAAAAAATGGTATAAAATTTGTTCCGATACAGTGTTGCATGACTGAGTAATTGTTATCCAAACAATCAAGACACTAAAAACTAGCCTGGTAATGAAATGGTTTAAATGTTTATATAACCTAAATGTAAATATTTCATGTAAGTAAATTAGAATGCACATATACATGTATATTTTTTGTTGAAGTAGTAGTATTTGTGTTTTTTTTTTTATTATTATTATTATTTTGCCTTTTATGATGTTTAATTTACTTCATTTTTTAGATAGCAGAAGAAGTGGCAAAATTGCTTGAACTCAAGGCACAGTTGGGAACAGACGATGGCAAACACAAGTTTGTTCTTAAGACTCCCAAGGTAAAGTATAAGGGTTATTAAAAAAACAAAGTTTAATCTTCTTTAGCTGCAAAACCATCGTAAGGGCCCCACTCCAGGTGGGAAAAATAACCTTGCACAGGGGCCCCCCACGCTGCAAAGGGTTGTGATCTTTGATCTATGCTTGGTTAGCTGATTTGGAGGGCAGTGGAGACCTCAGGGGTCTAAAAGATTTCTGATGTCTCCATAAAGAGAGTACCTGTCACCGGTCCAAAGCTATCCCAAGGGGGCTTGAGATAGCAATAACGTTAAATGCAAAAAATAGTGTAAAAAAAATACCATCAAATAAATAATTAAAAACATTTTTTTTTAAATCATCCCGTCCCTCTAGACGTAAACACAAATGCATGTGTATATCTAGTATCACTGTAAACAATGATTGCACGACACGTGTGAGGTATCGCCATGAACATCAGTGAGTGAGAGCAACGATTCTAAGGCCAAAATGCATGTAAAGATTTTTTAAGCATCACCTATGGACAATTTTAGGTACTGTAGTTTGTCGCCATTTCACAGGCATGCACAATTTAAAATCTTGCCATTTTTGTTATCTATTTACTTGATGCAACATCATCTTTTATACTGTACCAAAAAATGCACTATATTGTCAAAAGTATTGGGACACCTGCCTTTACACGCACATGAACTTTATTGGCGTCTTAGTCCATAGGGTTTAATATTGAGTTGGCCCAACCTTTTGCAGCTATTGACTGCTTCAATTCTAAGGGAAGGCTGTCCACAAGATTTAGGAGTGTGTCTATGGGAATGTTTGACCATTCTTCCAGAAGCGCATTTGTGAGGTCAGGCAATGATGTGGATGAGAAGGCCTGGCTCGCAGTCTCCGCTCTAATTCATCCCAAATGTGTTCTATTGGGTTGAGGTCAGGACTCTGTGTAGGCCAGTCAAGTTCCTCCACCTGAAAATGTCTTTATGGATCTTGCTTTGTGCGCTGAATGTGGACCCTGAATCTTCGGCCCATATATATATAAAAAAAAAAAATATATATATATATATATATATATATATATATATATATATATATACACATTTTATTTTTTTTTGATTGGTGTACTAATGCTGCTTGCTTTTGTAACGGTTTATGCTGTCCATTCTGTCTACCAGGGAACAAGAGATTACAACCCCAAACAGATGGCCATCCGTGAGAAGGTTTTTAACACCATTATTAACAGTTTTAAACGCCATGGTGCTGAGACTATCGACACTCCAGTGTTTGAGCTGAAGGTGAGTGGTTAACCTTAACTCTGCTACATCGCTTGCATATATAGAGGTTCCCAAAGACATTTAAGGAACATTCTTTATACTGCTCATAATTGACTAATTGGACTGAGTATGTGGTAAAGTAAGGGTCTATGAAGTACCTTTCTGTGACTCGACTGTTGTCTTATGAACAACAATCTTAAGGTGTATTTTAAGTAAAGTGTAACGTCACCCAAAATGGAAAGTTCTGCTTGTCAAACAGACTTCATGTTCTGCTTTAGACACAAAACTTTTTGATTTTTTTTTTCCAGACTGCTCCCAGATATATAATGCATTCATTATTTATGAACTTTGTATCTTGACTGCAGTTAATTTTTAAAGGGCCACTCTACTTTTTAGCTAGTCAGCATACAGCAGTAAAAGGGGACCACAAGGACTTTTCACAGCGTGCAATTTGTTGGGCCTGAGGATTGTCCACAGTGTGCAGTCTGATGGACACAAGGATTGTCTACAATGTTCGGTCTGCCGGGCTGGAGGATTTTGTACAGTGTTCATTCTGCTGGGATGGAGGATTATCCACAATGTTGAGTCTGCTGGGTCCAAGGATCATCCAAAATGTGCGGCCTGCTGGGCAACAGATATGTCCACAATGTTCAGTCTGCTAGGCCCCAGGATTGTCCACAGTGTGTATTTTGCTGGGCTTGAGATTTTTCACTGTCTGCTGGGCCAGAAATGTCATCTTTGATTTTAAAACTGAAGTAAAATGACACAAAATCCCACCTGGTGGCAAAAATTGCCTAACATGGCAAAGAAGTAAGCTTTTACAGTCATTGGTATCCTGACAATTTTAAATGCTATTGTCACAGGGAAGTTATAGTAGCTCATTTATCATTGCAGAAAGGTGTAGCTGAAATCTTTTGTCTTTTAGTAAACATTTTTTAGTTTAACTCATCTTCAAATAAAAGTGCGTTGTTAGAGGTAAAAACAGTTTTCCTTATCTGAATGCTGGGTAAACTGCTAGACACACAGCAGAACTACTTACACATGAACTTTTTTTACTTGCCAAAAAACTTGTAATTCTGTTCAGCCACTCAAGTATCCCTGCCAGACAGCACAGCTAGGTTGGAACTTCACTTTGGTCATTTGCATTTAAAGCGACCTTAAAGAGGAAGTAAACCCTGGTGGGTTTTACTTCCTCTTTATTTCCCTGCAAAGGTAAAGCAAAATGTGCTACTATGCATCGTATCACTTACCTGAAACTGAAGCCTGCGATGTCACTGCTGTCCCCACTAGTAGCGAGCGTCCATCTTCACCCCTCTTCCTTCTGGGGCCGCAAACTCCGGCGCTGTGACTGGCTGGGAGTCGTGCAACGTCACTCCCACGCATGCGCACGGGAGCCGCCTGTCACGGCATGAACCCTATTAGAAAAGCACGACGTCACAGCATGACCCCTATTAGTGTCCTTTCTAAAGTGCGCATGCGCCATGGACATCAGTGCATGCGCCGTAGTAATCGGCGCTCGGCTTTTTTGTAAATATCTCCTAAACCGTGGAGTTTTAGTAGATATTGCAAGCGCCTACAGGTAAGCCTTAATATAGGCTTAAAAACAGAGCATCACCGCACTAACGCAGAAACCCCCCCAAGAAAGCAGCAGTTCAACTGTGAGATACACACAACAATACAAGAAAAAAGGGAAAAAACTGCGCTATATCATACAAATATGAGTGCATAAAAATCAATAATTCATGTCAAAGTGGATGAAATGACAAATCCAGAAAATATTGTAAAAAAAATATCATAATGAATACATAAAATCATAAGTGCACAAAAAAAGTTAATGTGTGACCAAGTTCATGAAGTGAAAAATCCAGATATTCTCTGTGAAAGTAAGGAAAAGTCCCCTCGATGTTTCTCAGTGGAACTAAATGTGAAAAGGCAGAACACCGCTCACAGTGATGCTCCACCACATGAAATTCAAGCTTACCAGAAAGCAAGCAAATCAAGCTTGTTTATGGACCCAGATCCAGGTGTGCAGCTAGTAATGAGGCTTCTCTGTGTGCAGCGTAACTGCAGACGTGCAATGGATGGTACGCCAACCCAAACTCAAGGACATGAAGGCAAAAGAAAGGTGACCATAGCGTAAATCCGATAAACAAATTTATTGTAAAAAAGTAGAACACTTCCAGTATATGAAGTTTACAAGAGCAGTTCGCCGGCCGGCATAGTGAGCGCCCGTTCTCGACAAGGTCGCGATGCTGTCAGAGCGTCAACCTCTCGACGTACGTTTTGTCTATAACTGTCGTCGTTCCCCACACTGATCAGATAAGGTGAAGCAAACTAAAGAGGCCATTCCCATGTTGTCCCTTCTAAGCATTCTTATTCTGTGTTCTGCTGTGCAGGGTATCACAGGAGGCTAGTAATGGAACAGATTGAGGCACCCATATTAGTTAAGTATATTGCACTTTTAGTGCATCAACCTGAATTTCAGCTTTATGTTTTTCCTTGTGACAAGAATAAGAGCTGTCTCGGACCATATCATGCTATATTTGCACACAATGTAAAACAAACCACCAGTAAATCATCATTGACAATTAGAGAACTGCCCTTCTGCTGAAATCCATTTTAACAAAAAACCCTAGGTGTTGCAGATACATTCAGAAATAGAAAGCGCTTGCAGCCTGATATTCTATAATTCCTGCCATTCCTATTTATTACTTGTTTCATCACTTGTATGGAATAAGCTTATGCATAGCAGTTGTCCAGACGTTCTTATTTTGGCTCGGTACCTCTTAAAGCAGTGTGATTCCACTATATAGTAAGAAGCTGATTTTACAGTTTGCCTTTAAAGTACCAAGGATTGGTGAACTTACCAAGGCTTATTCAATTGTGTTTGTTACTGTTGTGTTTGTATTTTATTATATTATTTTACATTGCAGGAAACTCTAACTGGAAAATATGGAGAAGATTCCAAACTCATTTATGACCTGAAGGATCAGGGTGGTGAATTGCTCTCCCTTCGTTACGATCTCACTGTATCCTTCATCTGGGCAAAAGTCCTAATGAGAACACTTATTGGTGACTATGGATGTCATTAGTAAAACCATGAAGAAATACACAAGTAATGCTGTCACATTGTGGGCTTGGTCCTTATGTGGCTTTTTTTCTACATATTACTTTTATAACAGGTTCACTTAATATCTTTATTCCCCTGCTTCTGCATATAATTACCTATCCTCTGCTTCACTTGCCACCTGTAAGCTCCATGGTTATCTGGTCGGAGCTTACACAGGGCTAAGGACTGGATTGGCTGGTCAGGTACAGGGTTGCATCTTGAGAGTAAAGGGTTACACGCTTCACCATAACTAGAAGTACCAGATTTCTCTATTCATTCTAACCCTTTACTACTCTATCAGAAAAGTTTTGTCTGGAGTAGGGTTTTAATCCAGGAGATACAGATACAGGAGTGATTAGAAGAATTGCCTTTCTTACATTTGGTGCTTTTGGCCGGCCATAATTGGATCGAATGTTCGCTGGTTCAGCAGGGACCGGCCGAGATTCGATCCATCCAAGGGCAGGCTGGTTTTACTGAAATTGATTGATTGATTTCAGTACAGCCAGCTTGCTGGACTTTTTTGCATGTGATTACTGCTGACAGCTATAGCCACTGGCAGTGATTATTGTGTTCTGCCGAAATGAAAGGCTCCCCACCAGCAGACCACAAAAGCACTGTGGGAGAAATTTCCTCATGAACAGTGACTGTTTTGATGAGGGAATCAAGCAATTTTCTTTCCTGCAACCACAGGTTGAAAACTACATCATCTGTGGCTTGCCTTAGGGTGCATTCACATTTGCAAATGCACCCTGGCTGCGATTATATGTGAGAGCCCCAGCAGGGGTTCCTGCAATTGGCTGCAAACGGCAGCCCCAGACTGCCTGTGTCCAGGGGCCCATCATTCTCATGTAATAATCACAGCATGAGTAGTTAAATGCGATTGGGCGTGAATAGCTGCAAAAGCTGTCAGCCTCCCTTTGCTTTCAATGGGGCTGCTACTTGCCACTAATCGCAGAAACCCTCACTGGGGTTCTCGCATATAATCACAGCAAGGGTACATTCGCAAGTGTGAACACACCCTAATTCTTACAATGCTCAGACCCCCTAAATGCTTTAGACAAAGCATGAACAAAAATTGCATTGCATTTGTATGCTGATACAACAGACCATGCTTAGAAATTTCTTGGCCTCCAAACATTATAAAACTGAAAGCTCATTCTTTTTGAATGAGTATGTTTGCATCAGATAAGGCATGTGGACATCAGGGAGGTTACTGTAACCTTATCACACATTCCTTTATACACTCTGATGTCTGCTTCCCTCTGTTGGAGCAATAGTGAAAGTTCTTTTATCAGACATGTGCAGTCCTGTGATTCTCAGCTGGAGAAACAGATTATAAGAATGTAGAATCGGATCAACTTTTTTTTCCACTGAGTACAGTCATTTTTAACAACTCAAATAACTTTTTTCACTTGTCATTCCTTTAACTTATTCATTTTAATAAGCAGCCGTTGACATAAGATGGGTTGGAAATGTTGATTTTTGTACATTGCAATGCACCAGTTGTGTCTATCTTCTGCTTTATAAAATGAACAAAATAAAAATGTTAATTGAAAAAAAAAAAAAAGATGGGTTGGAATGTACCCACTGCAAAACAGTCATTCCAGTGATATATTTGCACACTTGCATAGCCCAATTGTGCATGGTAATAGAAACATGCTAAAAAATATGATAAATATGTGGTCTGACATTGCTTTTCTTTACTTTTGAAAGTGACATTTGACTGGTCATCATAGTGAGCCAGTGGTTTCTGTGCTTTCCTAATCAGTCTTTTCATGAGGCATCAGCAGTGTCAACCTTCATTTTTATCTCGGCAAGTCCTCTTTAAAGTATCAAAAACAAGAACAAAATTCTTGGTGTTATATAAAGAGTAGCTAAGACTCCCGTAGAGCTTTTTTTATCTATGCCCTGCTCAGGAGATTTCCCATCGCTTCCTAGCCTAGAGACTCAACTGAAATTAAGCGGGGATATCCCCTTCCAAGACCGTGTCACCAGACCAGGTTAACCCACTGGAAGATTTCTCCTCACCTTCTGTTCATATGCCAACTCATTTGGAATTTTCCAATTTACTAGAAATAATGGTCACTGGAACCAACAGTGAAGATGACTCTCGCCAGCATGGATTCAGACAGCAGTGAAAACTAGACAGAGATTTTAACACTCCCAGATTTTGTCAAAAACCAAGTTAAAGGGGCTTGCACACAGACTTTCTTGAAAGTCCTTATTAACTTTAACATCATAGCCAGTGTATTACAGAACAAAGTGATAAGATATCTAGGGGGTTATCGTTCAGTCCAAAATGTGCTCCTTCTTACATTGAGCGTCCGTCCCACTTTGTTGCCAATAGGGACGTTTGGATAAGCCATAAAACGGGGAGCAGTATTACACAATGATCCCCACCAAGCTCACATGACACCTGGAAGGTGGACAGCAGTAGCTAGCATTTGAGGTTTCTCATTCAATTTTTAAAAAATGTTGGGTGTGGACCAGTGTTTCTTCTGCTACCTGGTGGTTGGCCACATGTTTTTCAGATCTTCTTCCAGAATCATTGGTGAGATAATTAGTGTTAAGCTAACCATATTTATGAAATCAGCCAGATATGATGGGGATCTTACTTTTATGGACTGCAGCATTTACTCTCCCACACACCTCTGACTAATGCAGGTCATACACGGAGCAAATTTGCTTGATTCCCCCATTAACACAGACAGGGGTATCCCTCTCGTCGAGCCATTGTATTCTCAGGGCGGGGGAAGCCATCCCTGCTAGGAGAAGACCATTAGTATTGCTAGCGGCTATACCAGCCGCTAGCGATAATCGCATGTAAAATCTGGCAGGCTGGTTGTGCCCAAGTTAATCCATCTATGGCTGGCCAAAGATGACAGTGTCTGACAGTGACTTCCCTACCTGCTTCCAGGTGCTTGGATATTGCCCTTAAACCTGAAGGTGTGGGAGACTTTAAAGCATTGGTGGCCACCAGGATGAGGAGTTATGAAAGGTGTAGATTACCAGCACCTCTGCCATTAGAATTGAAAGAAGGGAAATTAAATAGTATATTTCGTATAAACAAAGTAACACACATGTTCCTTAACACTGCTTGTAGGTTCCATTTGCCCGTTACTTGGCAATGAATAAGATCACAAATATTAAGCGTTATCATATAGCTAAAGTGTACAGAAGGGACAACCCAGCTATGACCAGAGGCCGCTATCGTGAGTTCTATCAGTGTGTAAGTATGAAAAGTACCTATGTTCGTAATGTTACACTGACACTTGGGACCAAAAATTGAAAGAATGAGAATTTCTCGTCTCTCTTATAGCTGTCTTTTTTTTTTTTTTTTTTTGATTAGCAGTGTGGGGTCTATTTTATACAGCAGTATAGAGAATACTAAAAAGCAGGAACTATTATCAGTGAATGAAATCCAGCTTTTAGCTTTTCAGTGTACAGAATTGGGAGCTACTACACTAAATATATTAGGGTATATAAATATTTTGCCTCTGTTACTGTCCTTTAAAAGTGTACAAGGTACCAGTGAGGCTGTCAGTTAGAACTGCATAATTCAGGGGTGTCCAAACTTTTTTCAAAGAGGGCCAAATTTGATGAATAGAACATGCTTGAGGGCTGACCATTTTGCCTGACATTCTTTAAACCATTAATATTTGGTCTAAGTGTGTCCGTCCGAGCGCTAATACACGGCCCAACAAGAATTCTCTTGCCTTTGCGCTGTGTGTGGTGAATAGATGAGCTTGGGCGTTTTATTTGGATATACCGTATTTAATCGGCTTATAACACGCACCTTAACTTTAAAAAGGAAGTTTCAGGAAAAAAATCTTAAATTTTAAATAAAGAACTGTGAAGCAAAATAAGGGTCAGTGCCCATCAATGCAGCCTAATCAGTGTCTATCTGCAGCCCCCACCGTATTGCAATGAATGCTGCCCCCACCATATTGCCATGAATGCAGCCCCCACCGTATTGCCATGAATTCAGCCCCCACCGTATTGCCATGAATGCAGCCCCCACCGTATTGCCATGAATGCAGCCCCCACCGTATTGCCATGAATGCAGCCCCCACCGTATTGCCATGAATGCAGCCCCCACCGTATTGCCATGAATGCAGCCCCCACCGTATTGCCATGAATGCAGCCCCCACCGTATTGCCATGAATGCAGCCCCCACCGTATTGCCATGAATGCAGCCCCCACCGTATTGCCATGAATGCAGCCCCCACCGTATTGCCATGAATGCAGCCCCCACCGTATTGCCATGAATGCAGCCCCCACCGTATTGCCATGAATGCAGCCCCCACCGTATTGCCATGAATGCAGCCCCCACCGTATTGCCATGAACGCAGCCCCCACCACCGTATTGCCATGAACGCAGCCCCCACCACCGTATTGCCATGAACGCAGCCCCCACCACCGTATTGCCATGAACGCAGCCCCCACCACCGTATTGCCATGAACGCAGCCCCCACCACCGTATTGCCATGAACGCAGCCCCCACCACCGTATTGCCATGAACGCAGCCCCCACCACCGTATTGCCATGAACGCAGCCCCCACCACCGTATTGCCAGGAACGCAGCCCCCACCACCGTATTGCCAGGAACGCAGCCCCCACCACCGTATTGCCAGGAACGCAGCCCCCACCACCGTATTGCCAGGAACGCAGCCCCCACCACCGTATTGCCAGGAACGCAGCCCCCACCACCGTATTGCCAGGAACGCAGCCCCCACCACCGTATTGCCAGGAACGCAGCCCCCACCACCGTATTGCCAGGAACGCAGCCCCCACCACCGTATTGCCAGGAACGCAGCCCCCACCACCGTATTGCCAGGAACGCAGCCCCCACCACCGTATTGCCAGGAACGCAGCCCCCACCACCGTATTGCCAGGAACGCAGCCCCCACCACCGTATTGCCAGGAACGCAGCCCCCACCACCGTATTGCCAGGAACGCAGCCCCCACCACCGTATTGCCAGGAACGCAGCCCCCACCACCGTATTGCCAGGAACGCAGCCCCCACCACCGTATTGCCAGGAACGCAGCCCCCACCACCGTATTGCCAGGAACGCAGCCCCCACCACCGTATTGCCAGGAACGCAGCCCCCACCACCGTATTGCCAGGAACGCAGCCCCCACCACCGTATTGCCAGGAACGCAGCCCCCACCACCGTATTGCCAGGAACGCAGCCCCCACCACCGTATTGCCAGGAACGCAGCCCCCACCACCGTATTGCCAGGAACGCAGCCCCCACCACCGTATTGCCAGGAACGCAGCCCCCACCACCGTATTGCCAGGAACGCAGCCCCCACCACCGTATTGACATGAATGCAGACTCACCATTGCCTTCAGTGCAGCCTGATTCATGTCCATCTGCAGCCTTGGAGGAGACAGGGAGGGGGCGGGACGAGCGCCAACAGATATACAGGAGAAACTCCTGTTTTTATCAGCAGCCTCTATAATTGAAAGTCCTGCCTCCTATGATGGACAAAACAATTGTCAGCGGAGGAGACGGAACGCCGTGTAAACAGGAAATTCTCCTGTATCCTGTACGGCGCTCGTCCCGCCCCCTCCAAGGCAGCCAGCATATCTATCTTTTGTGGCCCCTGGCGCTCGGGGATTCATTGGGGGCCACAAAAGATATATATGTCAAAATTACCAGGCGGGCCGTCCGAAACTGGACCACGGGCTGCGATTGGCCCGTAGGCCAGACTTTGGACATGCCTGGCATAATTGGTCAATGATCATGCAACAATGCAGTGGTACAATAACACAGCTTGTTGTCCTCCATCTGCTCATTCTCAGTGAGATACAATTTAACAAATATAATTTATTGGGTTTGGTTTAGGTCAATGTGTGATTGCAGTAGCATTAGGGCTCTTTTGTTTTTGATATACTTTTAAAATCTATAGTATTGTGATCTGTTGAGAAAATTTGCTAAAGAATATAAGAAATAAAGAGAATGCACTAAAGCACAGTGCAGCAGCACATTTTTTCATGGGATTTTGAGCGGTCGGTTTTCCTAGCATGGAGCAGGATTGCTAGCATTATTCGTTTTCTTTAATGCACTGATTTTTTTCAGATGTTTGTTTTTTTAATTATACTGGTGGTGCAAGACTGTTATTTAGAGGGAAGGTCAAAATTAAGTAATTGGTTCACTCAATCAGCCAAAAAGGAAGGAAACTGCAGAGCTTTAGGCTCGGTTCACACTGGAACCAGCTGCGGATCGCACAGGAACGATGTGCGTCTCCGGTTCAGGGACGAATCGGGGCCGAATCTTTGCCTAAATTCAGCCCTGAAATGGAGCCAAAGACGCACAGTGTGCAGTGCACTCCGCAGCTGCCCCGGAGATATGTGAACTGGCTCCATAGATGACCGGTCACATTCTCCTGCTATGCAAATTGGATGCGGAGATTCCTGCATCCAATTCGCATAGTTGTGAACCCAACCTCACTCGAAAGCCTCGCATTCTCCCCAAATTGGTCTTTTATAGAATCAAGCTGGAAATGAAAAACTTTCAGCAAGTGTTAAAAAAAGTCTTATACGTTTTAGATGCTATAAATTTTAAACATGTTTGAAGTGTGGGTTTATGCGTGTTTTACATGTGTTAGCGTACATCCCTATGGAAGATGTGGTTTCAATGCCACAAGCACAGACAGACATAGCCATATACTAACCTTTTTTCCAATTAATTTCTGGCTCTTCCACTTAAGTTACCTTTTTAGGTTTTTACTTTTCTAAAGGGACTTAACTTTGGATTTTTTTTTCCCATTGTCTGGTACTTCAGGGCCTCATACAACACAGTTCAGAGTCAGAGCAGCGGCTATAGAAGAACTGCACACTGAAAACCAAAATGTCCTTCGTAATTTTTGGATCTCATTATATGTACTGGCAATGAATAAGCTATAAAAAAATAAAATAATTGTTTTTAACTACGCTAGACTTGTTTTTATATTTTTACTGTGTGCTGAGTGCGAGCATAGTATATCTTAAAAATAGGCAAATAATAAACAGCGCCTGCTCCACCTAAAAATATATACTAGATCCAAATGTGATCTGTGACTTGTACCTTATCTATATCATATGGATATCTATATCCTATTGGATGTGACAAATTATACAACAGTAAATGTAAATATATAAAGTGCATATATGGAGGACTGTATGAACCAATGTCCAATGTGAATAATCAGGTGATACAATTCATTAAAAATAAATATATAGTGACGATTTACAGTGCATATAGTGATGGCTGTGCAAAATTCTTTTCCTTAGAAAACAGTGCTGTAGTGCTCCATGTTCCATCAGTGTCAATGCATCCACCTCATGGGAGCTGTAAAGATCCGCACTCACCAGATATGTTGCACTCCTCTGCCTTATAGCACAAGGAGTCTACGGTGCTCGTAGGTCAATAATAGGGACCAATCCCAGTACGATATCCTCCGGTTGCTCCCTCCTATGGTAGGTTACCTCCGGTGGGGATTCCAGGGCCCCAAGGGCAAAATTGTGCAATGTGCGGTATATGGAAAAAAAACTCCTCATAGAATAAAATCCTCAGATGATTTATTGTGTAACAGCAGCAGAATTAATAATAAAAAAAACTCATGTGAATATTAAAAAACTGTTAATGTGACAGAACTGGACGTCACAAAACCAAAACATCAGCCCTACTCCTGTGAGAGACATGGACGGTGCTTAATGCTTAGCGTGCCTTTTACTATCATGGCTAGTAGTGAGGTATACGCATTTTGTCATCTATGTGCGACGTTATCAAAAGCAGGGCCACACTATATGCACTTTAAATTGTCACTATATATTTATTTTTAATGAATTGTATCGTCTGATTATTCACATTGGACTTTAGTTCATACAGTCCTCTATATATGCACTTTATATGTTTACATTCACTGTTGTCACATCCAGTAAGATATAGATATCCATGTGATATAGATAAGGTACAAGTCACAGATACGGAGTATTACATTGGGAACTAGTATAGATTTTTAGGTGGAGCAGGCGCTGTTTATTATTTACCAATTTTTAACCTGCCCTTCAGTGGGGACAGTATTGACAGCAGCGGCTTAAAATATATTGCCACATATTACCTAGGCACAAGTGTTTTACATTACCATAGTATATCTTAACTACATTTTCCCCCTACACATCAGAAGAAATTATATTTATAATTTTTTTCACAAGATGTATAAAGAGACTGCGTGTGCATTTGCTGTTTGTTGCAGGATTTTGACATTGCAGGACAGTATGACCCCATGATTCCGGATGCTGAATGTCTGAAGATTGTTCATGAAATTCTCAGTGAACTGGAATTGGGAGAGTTCAGTATCAAGGTATTTCATCAAATCTATTTTAAACCTGTCATCTATTTTTTATTTTTTTTCTCTTCTTAAAGGATTTTATTGAGAGCAATATATAACTGAGATGTTAATTGAATATAAGAGTACAAAGGGAGTGAAGCTTATTAAAGCGTAGGCTGGTCTATATGCAGAGCGAACAATGAGTAACACAATTCGATCTCTTACGTTAATGTAAGTCTGTGAGAGAGCACAGGCGAGGTCTGGTCGTTCGGCAAGCCCGAAAGAGGATGCTTTAGGGAGACATTGGATAAAGGCTGTGTCCTGTGTGACAACGAGAGCTTCAAAACCATAGGGGGAGGGAAGAAAAGTTAGAGAAAAGGGGGAGAGAGAGGAGGAAGAATCCACAAGGTTGACCTGAGAGTCTTTGCGATGTGTAGTAGGAACAGCTTAATGTCAGCTACCATGGCAAGAGGACAGTGTCATCAAAGGTCAGCGGTATAGACCTGTCATCTTTTTTAACAGATGTCATCTTTACTTGGGACATTTGCAAAATATAAAATTTCACAGCCAAAATACTATATTATATAGTCTGCATCCTTCTATTTTGCATACAGGGATCATTTATTTTAGAAGCTGGTCATGCACTTAATAAGACCGTGGACTGTAACGGTGTGACTTTTTTTCAGTTTGTATTTTTATGATGTCATTACAGGTGAATGACAGAAGGATTTTGGATGGCATGTTTGCAGTTTGTGGTGTACCAGACAGTAAGTTCCGTACAATCTGCTCCTCAGTGGACAAACTGGATAAGGTAAATGTTTGCAGAGTGTTGTGACAGGCCTAGGCCTTCCCACTGTGTGATTATGAGTATGTGCATTGTTTGGTTTTGCTTGCCTGATGAGGCTGACCATAGAAAGGCAATTCTCTCCCAGGGTTTAATAGGTGGTAAGAGATCTGCCTTTTTATTAGGATGGGTAGGATGTGAATTTTCTTTTCTGTGTTAAAGCGGTTGTATTGCCCGCTTGGTGATTTTTACCTACAGGTAAGCCTATAATAAAGCTTACCTGTAGGTAAAAAGAATATTTCCTAAACCTGCACGGTTTAGGAGATATTGACCCTGCATGCAGCTGCTGATGTCAGTGGCGCATGCGCTCTGCAGGTCCAGCGTGTCCTGCCGGAATGGAGGACTCCTGCGCGCATACACAAGAGTGACGTCATCGCGGCTCCGGCCACTCACAGCGCCAGAGCCAGAAATCCCAGAAGAAAGGCAGAGAGAACATGTCAGCTTCCTCAGCGGTGACCAGGTGCACTGCGGGAGCTTCGTTCTAAGGTAAGTGTTTCATAATGTGCTAGTATGCGATGCATACTAGCACATTATGCTATTGTCTTGCAGGTGTGGTTTTTTTTTTTTTGTCCGCGGTTTACTACCGCTTTAAAAAAAATGTACAATGCTAGTTATGTACAATTCCTATGTTACCCGCTCAGGTCAGAGCCGCTGTGCTAACTACCGTATATACTTGAGTATAAGTCGGTCCGAGTATAAGTTGAGGCCCTAATTTACCACAAAAAAATGGAAAAAACGTATTGACCCGAGTATAAGACGAGGGTGAGAAATGCAGCAGCTACTGTAAGTGGAAAAAGAGGATCAACAATGCCCATCTGCAGCTGTATACCTCCCCGTGTCCTGTGCATATGTGCATGTGTCATGTGTCCTGTGTATATGTGTCCTGTGTATATGTGTCCTGTGTATATGTACCTGTGTCCTGTGTATGTGTCATGTGTATATGTACCTGTGTGCATGTGTCTGTGTGCATCCTACCTGTGTCCTGTGCATCCTCCGTGTGCCGCTCTGCATCGATCAGCGTGTGCCTCCTCGTCCATGATAGGTAGAAAACTCCCAGCGGTCAGCCTATCACGGACATTCTCTCATCCGCATACCACGGACGAGGATGAGAGAATGTCCGTGATAGGCTGTACACTGACTGCCTATCACAGACGAGGTAGCGCGGCTTTTGAACAGTGAGAGCCACTGCCGAGTGTAATGTAGCACATGCTGGCCGCTGTCTGCCTGCATGACACGCTGATCATGTAGGTAGACGGCGGTGACTCGAGTATAAGTCGAGGGGGGCACTTTCAAACTCAAAAAAGGGGCTGAAAAATTTGACTTATACTCGAGTATATACGGTATGCAATATTAGTACAGCGATTCAACCCCTAAACCCACCGACCCTTTAAGAAAGGGGGCCCCCAGATTCTGCCCCCCATGTGAATTCGTATGGGGTACTCATTTAACCCCCCCCCCAAAAAAAAACCTGTGTAGTGTAAGAAAAACAGGAGACAGTTTTTGACAAGTCCTTTATTAAAATTGAATAATGTCCCATCAATCCCGTCCCCCGTCCCCACTCCCCGTAGTAGCTCCAACGTCCATCACGATGGGCGCCACTGACCCCATTTAAAAAAAAAGACAACAAAAAAACGCTCTTCCCCCATCAAAGGCTCCCGTTTTGGCAGCTCCATTGTCTGACAGTTTTAATATAACTATGGGGCATGGCTATGTGGTGACGTCACCCAGAGACCTTCCCCTTGTGACATCACAGACCTTTCATGCCTGGGGTGGTGATGTAAAAAAGGGGCAAATTCATTGGGTGACGTTACCGCATTGCCACGCCCCATAGTTGTGTAACAATTGTCAGACACCAGAGCTGCCAGTACTGTGGGAGCCTTCGTGGGGGAAAGGGTTTTTTTTTTTGATCGGGTCAACGTGATTGACGTTGGCGCCGCCATGGACTTGTCAAAAACTGCTTCCTGTTTTTCTTACACTACACTGTTTTTTTTTTTGGGGGGGGGGGGGGTTAAATGAGTAGGGGTACCCCTACTCATTTAGTGTAGAGTATGTACCCCATACTCATTCACATGGGGGGTGGGCCAGGATCTGGGGCCCCCCTTTCTTAAGGCGGGCTTCCAGATTCCCATAAGCCCCCTGCCTGCACGCCTCTCCCATTGGTCTGGTATAGATTGGGGGGGGGGGGGGGCTTTTTTTTTTTTTTTTTTTTTGACGGGTTACAGGATTTTTTTTACTTTGACATCTGACACTAAAGAGAGGACTGTGTATACTATTCAACAGAAACAATTAAGTACTGTCGGTGCTACTTTATTTTTATTTGCATTTACATACAATTTTTCAGGACAAGCTTTTAGGGTATGTCCCTTTCTTCAAGGTCCTATACTATTCAAGAAAGATTATCTACCTAGTGTCTGAATTTTTCAATTGAAGATGTAGAGTGAGACAGTTTTGTCAGCTTTAATTTATGTGACTTGAGTTGGTCTTTATCAGTTGTAGACTTGAGTCATGAGATTTATTTCTGTAAGCTCACATTCCATAATGTTTGACCTGTGGGTCACTTGACATCTTTTAACTCAATGGCCATCACATTAAAGGCTTAAAAGATTGTTAAAGGTGAAAGTTCAGTAAAACTCCCCTTTTCAAACCATAGATTTTCTGGGTGTCTGTAGAATTAGGATGGCAATTCTGATTTTATCTCATAATCAATGTATACTAAATGTTAATAACAAATACCGGTATTCACACTTAAAATTTTGTGAACACTGAAAAACAAATATGTAAGCAATTCATATTTCATTAGTTTAGTGTTATAAAACTTTTCTCTTACCATTGTCTGTTTGCAGAGACGCCTAATGCATGTATGGATTTAAGGCGTTTTATATACATTTTCAACACTTATTGTGTGTAATTTTTTTTGTTTTTCTTCTGATTGATGTCTGCCTGCTGAGATACCATTCACACTGCCTTTTGCGAGTAAGCTGTGCTGTCAGTTCAGTTAGCTTTATTTGAAGTGCCCATAGTGACACTTCATTTGTGACTCCGCACAGCAGTGCAGTGCGCTGCTTTGCTGTGTGGTGACATGTAGTGCCTATCTGTGTGCTGTGGTAAAATGCTGCATGTCTGCATTTTACTGCAGCTCATAGCACCGAACCTCTGGGCTTGTTTTCTATGTGCCCAAGCAATGACATGCGTTCATCCAGTACGAAAAACACCAGTCATTGCACTTTGGTCCTTTAATATGTGGGTTCCCTGACAGTAATAGGCCTCACAAGAGAACAGGGTGCTGGGCATGTTCTATCCTCAGAGGAAAAGTCAGAATCAGCTCAGTTTAAAATTGCTCAGTTTTGTGGTTGATTATCAAAAAACTATTTTTTGTGGGGGTTTATTTGCAGTATTTTTATGATTAGGACTGCATCAGAGTTGTTAGAGGATGCCACCCATAGTAAGACTCGCTGTACTTTTTTTTTTTTTTTGCAGACTCCATGGGAAGAGGTGAAGAATGAAATGGTTGGGGAGAAGGGCCTTGCTCCAGAAGCTGCTGACTTGATTGGTGAATACGTCCAAAATAACGGTGAGCAAAAGCGGTACCGAATAATATTCTTGTACACTATTTAAAGGACTATTAGAGAAAAATACAGAATGTGCCCTTCTAAAAACAATATCTGGCTTTTTTACTTTGAGTAATGGCTTTAGCAAACACTGTGCTGCGGCTGTTGGCTACAACATTACTACCACCTACGGGCGGACTGACCATTCAGGCGCCCGGGGTCACTAGGGGGTCCTATGAGAGGCTGCAGGTCATATAGGAACAGTCTGAATAATGTGTTCCGGTTTCGGACAGACACATTATTCAGACAGGAATATGGCTCAAATTGGGGACTGGTAGGAGGGTGAAAGGCACCCATGTTTGCAGATGAGGAGGCAGGACGAGCGGGCAGAACTGCCGGTGACAGTGAGAGGATTGCAGGACAAGAAGGAGGCGGCGGCACCCCCCCTCTCTCTCTCTCTCTCTCTCTCTCTCTCTCTCTCTCTCTCTCTCTCTCTCTCTCTCTCTCTCTCTCTCTCTCTCTCTCTCTCTCTCTCTCTCTCTCTCTCACCCCTCCACCCCCCACTCATCCCTCTCTCTAACCCCTCCACCCCCTCACGTATCCCTCCCCTCCCCCCTCACGTATCCCTCCTCTCCCCCCCTCACGTATCCCTCCCCTCCCCCCCTCACGGTATCCCTCCCCTCCCCCCCTCACGTATCCCTCCCATCCCCCCCTCACGCATCCCTCCCATCCCCCCTCACGCATCCCTCCCATCCCCCCCTCACGCATCCCCCCCCCACGCATCCCCCCCCACGCATCCCTCCCTCACGCATCCCTCCCTCACGCATCCCTCCCATCCCCCCTCACGCATTCCTCCCATCCCCCCTCACGCATTCCTCCCATCCCCCCTCACGCATTCCTCCCATCCCCCCCTCACGCATTCCTCCCATCCCCCCTCACGCATTCCTCCCATCCCCCCTCACGCATTCCTCCATCCCCCCTCACGCATTCCTCCCATCCCCCCTTACGCATTCCTCCCATCCCCCCCCCCACGCATTCCTCCCATCCCCCCACCCTCACGCATTCCTCCCACCCCCCCTCACGCATTCCTCCCACCCCCCCCTCACGCATTCCTCCCACCACCCCCTCACGCATTCCTCCCATCCCCCCTCACGCACTCCCATCCCCCCCTCACGCATTCCTCCCATCCCCCTCACCGCATTCCTCCCCTCCCCTCTCACGCATCCCTTCCCTCCGCAACCCTCTACCCCCCCCACGCATCCCTCACATGCCCCCACACGCATCCCCTTTCCGCCCCTCCCATCCCCTTCTCTCCCCACCCTCCCTCACTCATCCTCTCTCCCACCCCCCTTACTTTCTCTCTCTCCCACCCTCCTTACTCCATCCCTCTCTCCCACCCTCCTTACTCATCCTCCTCTCCCACCCTCCTTACTCATCCCTCTCTCCCACCCACTTAATCATCCCTCTCTCCCACCCCACTTACTTATCCCTCTCTCCCACCCCCCTCACTCATCCCTCTCTCCCACCTCCCTCACTCATCCCTCTCTCCCACCTCCCTCACTCATCCCTCTCTCCCACCTCCCTCACTCATCCCTCTCTCCCACCTCCCTCACTCATCCCTCTCTCCCACCTCCCTCACTCATCCCTCCTCTCCCACCTCCCTCACTCATCCCTCTCTCCCACCTCCCTCACTCATCCCTCTCTCCCACCTCCCCTCACTCATCCCTCTCTCCCACCTCCCTCACTCATCCCTCTCTCCCACCTCCCTCACTCATCCCTCTCTCCCACCTCCCTCACTCATCCCTCTCTCCCACCCCCCCTCACTCATCCCTCTCTCCCACCCCCCCTCACTCATCCCTCTCTCCCACCCCCCCTCACTCATCCCTCTCTCCCACCCCCCTCACTCATCCCTCTCTCCCCCTCTCTCCCCACCCCTCTCTCCCATCCCCCTCTCTCATACCTCTCTATCTCTCATACCTCTCTATCTCTCATACCCCTCTATCTCTCATACCTCTCTCTCACCCCCCTCTCTCTCTCACCCCCCCTCTCTCTCTCACCCCCCTCTCTCTCTCACCCCCCCTCTCTCTCTCACCCCCCCTCTCTCTCTCACCC